>VWZI01002853.1:126209-143841 GCA_013396835.1 Psilopogon haemacephalus
CCCCCCCCCCCCTCTCTGTGTCTAGAGATACTCAAGACACATCTGGATGTGTTTCTGTGTGATCTGGTATAGCTGATCCTGCTATGGCAGCAGGCTTGGCAGATGATCTTTGGAGGTGCCTTCCAGCCTCTAACATTCTGTAATTCTATGAAAAGAAACAACTTTCATGGTCCACCACCTAAACTAGTAGTAAAGGTTCATACTACTGTGATGCATCTTGGAAACCTTATCAGTAGCATGTTGTTTCAGGGCTCCAGTGTCATCGTTCCTTTGATAGGTGGCCGCTCAGCAGCTGAGCTGTATGATTTAGTAAATGTAGAGCTGTCAAGTTGAACTAATGATTTGGAAAGAGATGGATGTAAGTTTAATTGCAGTAATTAAAGGAGAAGGCTGTGTTATTCCCTTGTTTGTGTGAAGGTGAATATCCTTGAATCTTTTGAAGTAGCACATAACCAAGAATAAGGGCACGGAGAAATTTAATGAAGTGTAACAAGGGCAACTGTAGAGTCTTGCATCTAGGGAAGAACAACCCCATGTACCAGTGTAGGATGGGGACTGATCTGTTGGAAGACAGCGTAGGAGAAAGGGACCTGGGGAAGCCTGGTAGACAACTGGAAGACTATGAGCCAGGAATGTGCCCTTATGACTAATAAGGCAAATGGCTTCCTGCGGTGTATTAGAAGGGCTGTGGTTAGTAGGTCGGCAGAGGTTCCCCTACCCATCTACTCTGTCCTGGTGAGGCTGCATACGGAATATCGTGTCCAGTTCTGGTCCCTCAGTTCAAAAAAGTCAGAGAACTGCTTGAAATCTCCTTTCAGTCTTCTCCAGACTAAAAAGCCCCAGGTCCCTCAGCCTCTCCTCATAAGGCAGTGATCCAGTCCCCTAATCATCCTCACAGCCCTCTGCTGGACCCTCTCCAGCACATCTCTGACCCTCTTCAACTGGGGACCCCAAAACTGAACACAGTACTCAAGGTGGGGTCTCACCAGGGCAGAGTAGAGGGGGAGGGAGGAGAACCTCCCTTGATCTGCTGAACACACTCTTCCTAATACACCCCGGGATCCCATTGGCCCTTTTGGCCACAAAGGCACATTGCTGTTATCCACCAGCACTCCCAGGTCCCTCTCCACAGGGCTGCTCTCCAGCAGATCACCTCCCAGCCTGTACTGGTGCAGTTTATTATTCCTCCCCAGTTGCATGACTCTGCACTTGTCCTTGATGAACCTAATTTGAATTAGATGATCTTTTGAAGTCCCTTTAACCCCTAATATTCTCTCATTCTGTGTGTGATAGATATCCAGGCTTGGTGTATTATTTGGATTCAAGAAAAGGGCTTGCTAGAAAGCAGTAGGCAATGGCAAAGGCTGTGTTGAATGAAGCCTTATAGCTCAACGTTGTTGCTCTCTGACAGTGTTGCAATAGAGAGGACATGGGAGTTTCTGTGTTTTATTATGCCACTGGTATAGTCCTCTTTTTATTAATGAATTTCTTGCCAGGCTTGTAACTCTTCTGCTCTGTGGTGTCATGTACTGTAATGTTTTATTTAAAGTTACATTGTGTTAAGAACAATCTATCTGTAGATCTGATTGGTTTTATGTAAATATATCAACATGGGGACTTCTACTTCCAAGCCTAAATTATTACTGAGCACAGTTTTTATTGATGTAATTAGAATTTAAAAGTTCAAACAAAGGACAAGACAATTATGTAAAGAAATCACCCAGAGAGCTGCCTACTTGTTTTCCATTTTATTATTGCAAGAGCTTTTGTATGCCACACCATTTAGCTGCATATACCCTTGACACAGAGCATCAGTACCGTTCAGAATTCATGCTGACCTTCAGGGCAGTCAGCACCCTCTGGATATTTTTAGCTATTTGGCTAATTTTCTCAAAGCACCTGATATTTTGTTTATGCAGTAAGTTTCACAGGCACAAAGACAGACACACATCTAGGGAGATAAAAGCCATCGTCCCTTGCCATAACTGTACTTTGTCCTGCATTCACTACATCAAGCTACTTATAAAAACAAAAAAACAAACCTCCTCATCTGGCACGTTTTCCCTGCATGTGTAATAAAGGCAGACACGGTAGGTCTGTTTGTGCTCTCCTACACTGCTTACCCTCACTACACTGGGACATCGACAGCATCTCTGATTTTTGTTAAGCGGCGCAAAAGAGAAACTTGCTCAGCTGAGCTCAGAGGAGGAGGTGTGTTCGTGGGGGATCACAACGCCCGTGGCTTCCTTCCGAGGGGCCTTTTCCTTTAGCAGAGTTTGTGTTCAGAAGCCACAATGCCTGCCTTCAGGAGGAGTAAAACCAGAGCTAAGAGTTTAGCCTTGGCTCGCAAAACCCAGCAGCAGGCAGCAGCAGCGTACGGCTCCCTGCACAGGATGTTTTCTTTGGTGAGTTGGGCAGCGGCATGGGCTAAGCTGCGTGGGGTGGTGGGGGGTGTGCTGCTTGACTGGGCTAAGGCACGGAGCTGCACCGGCATGGCAGGCTTTCTGTGTTGATAAATAGCCATTGTCTCAGCATTAATAACCGAATAATGGATTGTGGTGGGTGAGTTTATACCACGATGCTGCCTGGGAAAAGGTTTGGGCTTTCTGAAGTTTGGGAGAGGGGAGGCAGGTTAGTTGCCCGTATTGTTTGCTGCCAGGATCAAGCAAAGAGTTACTTCTTGCATCTGTCAGAGAAAGGACTAAGTTATGATCCAGATTTTGACAAGATGGTCAGGATGGTTTTAACAAGGTTCTTCAGGGAAATTTGGAAGTGACTGCAACATGAACTATTTCTCTGTTTTTTTTTTTTTTTTTTTTAATTTTTTAACTGTTTTTTCACAAATAACTTAGGATTGTGGAAACAGTTTGGAAAAATTAAGAGCTACGATCTAGGTACTTCTAGGGGAATATAAAAGACTGTAAATATATTACACAGCTGACAGAAAGCTACATGAGCCTTCTGCATTAAAAATTGACAACATCAGGATAAGGACATGGGGGAGGAAAGAATGACAGTATTTTCACAAGATCAGGGTTTGAGAAAATTCACATTGCATACACCTGACAAGAGGCTCCTCTGTGTGACCTAGGCTGTCAGGTTCCTCACTCTTTGTTTTTCTGATGATCTCATCTTTATATTTTGCATGGTTGAGATTCCATATTCTGCAATGGAAGTGATTTCTGCTTTGTCTTTGATTTTGGTATGCATTGGGTCAGACGACTCTGGAGACTGATTTCAGAGAAGCTGAGCACAGCATCTATGAAGTCAGTGAGAGCTGCTGGTCCTTGTGATCTGGTTGATGAAGACTCTTGGGCCCAGATCCTTGCTGCGTGACTTGGTTTATAAGTAGCTTTTCAGTCAAGTATCTAAGTCGCCAGCAGTTCTTCTTTTATACCCAAAGAAAAAGATGAGCACCTCTCTCTTTGTAGCAAGTGAGAGAGATGTGTCACCCTGCAATTCATATTAACAGGTCAGACACCGTGTCAAGTTGGTAGCATCTTAGCTGGTTTACACAGGTGTTCAGCTTTCTTTCTGGCCTTGGCTTGTGCTGTCAGGAAACAGTTACTAGATCATCAAGACCTCTTCTTACTGTACTTGTCATTTCCAGATGAGGTGTGTAACGCCAACTTGTGAAGCTAGAGCAGGATGACTTTGTTTATGTAATCCTCCCCAAAACTGGGAAATTCTGACTTGAAAATCGATGGTTAATTTCTCTCCTGTTATCTGCTCTGGTAAATTCTGGCAGGGCAGCTTTTCCTAATGGGCCACAGAGGCATTGCCTCTTCTTCCATAAAGCATAACTTTGTACTTGGCTTATTGCTATGAAGGATGTGAGTGAACATTTTTTTTTTTTTTTTTACGTCTTTAGCATTGTTTTAAACATTCTAATTAAAAGATGTGAAAGAGACACAGTGGAACAAAACAGACTCCTGAGAAACTTAAGCAGTGTCAGGCAGGAACCTTGAAGCTGGGGAAAAAAAAAGGGGAAGGACCAGAAGATAAGTGATGGCTGAGGCTGCTACTTTGTTTTAGCATCTGTTTCCTGAAGCTGGGTGGCAGTCTTGCCTCAAATACCTGTGGTGAAAATCCCACAAGTCGTTTTTCAGTGAAACTGAGCTGATATTTTCTGGTCTTTAAAAACAGTTAGAGGAGTGTACCAAGTGTATTGGTGTGTAACATAAGGGAACACTTTTTTCAGTAGTCTTTAAGGAAGGTAAGACCTGCAATTTTCTAGCCTGTTATGTTGTTTAGTTACAGAGGACTTCCCAGTCTGAAGATGACAGAAGCCCTGCAGAGTGATGGACTCACAAAGAACTGACAGCCCCTAGGGCTGCTTTCTGGAGACAAGCATCTTCTAACAGAAAGGAAAACTGATGGATATCTTCAAAAGTTTTCCTTTCTCACAGAGTGAGGGATGTAGATGGGTCTCTGGCCAGTTTTTTTTCTCAGAAACCTGTGTGATTGTATTTCTTCTGCTGACTGGTTCATTCGGTCTTCCTGAAATACATCAGGCAGAGCTGAGCACATAGCTGTTTGTTTTCAGAAGGTAGAAGACTAATCTGTTTCTGCAGGATGTTTTCTGAGTATGCTTCCTCTTCAGATAAGCAATTCAAAGGATCGCTGATTACCCCATAGATGTGGTCAGTGTCCTGCAGAAGGGTACAGAAGTCTGAAACCTCGTCAAAGGACATGCATGGTTCTAACCCCTCCAAGGAGTCTTTCTTAGGCCATAGCAGGTTTTCTAAACCGGCTCAAAATATTCCTTTCCATCACTTTGTCAAACAAATGCTGACCAACTGGTGGAGTACGAGGCGTACAAATGAGGATAATATAACTGCAATGAGCAGAGGCACCATAACACTAATTGACCTTGTGCATCATTTATGCTCAATCAGTGTAATTTAGTAGAAAGTCACAAGGTAGCCATGAAATTGTTGTGCTAATGCTTAACCACTGCTGATTAATGTCTTCTGCTCTCTCACCGATTAATTTTATGGAGATAGTTAACTCTGGTGGGGATAGAACAACCTCAAATGAGGATATGCTTCCTGCAAGGAGAAAAGAAAATCTGCAAGAGGTTCCTTGTAAGAGTATCCTTTATTAACTTTAGAGAAATAATCTCTAATGTTTCTTGTCAGGAGTATTACTGAAAGTGAGACATGCCTCATCTCCATCTGACAAGCTGAGCACCACTATGGTGGTTGACTGCTGTGGCTTATGCTGACAATTGTGTTTGAACTCCAACTTTCCCTTCTAAGGTTAGCATAAGCAATCTGCATTCACAGAGAATACTCTGTGCAAAAGGATGTGGAACCTAAGTATGAGTCACAAACATGCAGGGATTAAAAAAAAAAATAAAAATTTCTCAAGGCTGCTTCCACACATCCCTCAGTTTTCTTAAACGCCAAGAGATTATGGGGCAGGAGGCTGTTTCCCCTGACTGCTAGGACTGTAGAGGGGTTTATAGATCTTTGTTGGAAAATCAGTGAAAATGGCTGATAAACAACACAATGCTGCTTAACTTCATTCTCCCAGGAATGCAAGTATTTGTTTTTTCTAGAAAACTTACGTAAGTGCCAGGTGTCATTCAAATCTAGCACTGTCAGTCTAAATTTTGGGGGTTTTAGACTCATCTGTCTGCCATTGAGTGCCTAAGGTAAGCTGAAACTGCTTGCAGTCTCTTATATGTGTGCCTGAAAAAGTTAGTTGCTTTTGCTGTATGCTCTCCTCAGCTTTTCTCCACACCCAGCTGCCTTGCAGACTTGTACACAGTCAGTTATCTGGGCTTTGCTTTTAACCAGTTTTTCACTGTGATGAGCTGCACACAGTAAAGGTTGGCATAAATAATTGTTTTGTCATTCATTAAGTACAGTCTTGGCCTTGTGCTTAAGTAGTCTACCAGATGGAGCTGAGAGTCAGTTCTGCCTTTGCTGGCTGTTGCAGTGTTGTCAGGGTTATTTCCCACTGTAATTCAAGGTTACAATGGTTGTATGTGGTGTCAGCTTGAGGCTCCCCTTGAGTGTTGGTTTAAGGACACTGGGCTGCCTGACGCTTCTTTGACATCCAGAACGCCAAAGTGGCTTTGAAATCCCAGCTGCAGTCAGTAAAAGGGCAGCAGCTGGACCTCTCCTACGCACACATAAAAGATAGGAAAACAATGTTCCCAAGGGTTGTTGCTAGAGTTGTTTTAAACAGCAAAGTTAATAAAGAGCAGGACATTGTTTATTCTTTGAGGCTGAAAGTAGTACCCAGAGCAGTGTGGAAAAAAGATGGGGATCTCAAACTGGGTAGTAAGGGAGTTTGTGGAACAAATGTGAGGCAAGAATAGCTTTTATTCCTCTCTATTTGCTCTGAAGTTTCTCAGGAATACTGGGCTCTTGGTGCAGAACCTGATGCACACTTTGTGGTTTCACTGGCAGAGCACGTTCCTAATTTTTCCATGGCCTGTGCCATGTGTAGGTAGAAGTGAATGTGAAATTATTCTGTCCTGTGATCAAGTAGTATTTCGTGCTGGCTTTGACCAAAATGTAGACACAGAAGAGTTAAGAATTGGGTCTGGATATTACACAGTCTCAAAAATCTGCTATGAAGGGAAGGATAGGGAGCATGAAAGGTGTGGAAAAGGACCAGAGCCTACAAGCAGCAGAGCAGGACAAGAGAGTATTTTTAATGCCAGAAGTTCAAACACAAAGTGCTTACATGTTTAGGAGTACACTAAGCTTTATAAAATAATCACTACTTGGCTGAGAGATAGTCCTATGCCTTGGGCTTAGGATGGTTATGTGGAATGATTTCTGACACCAAATTATGTTGCTTAGGTGTTCAAACAGTATTTATGTTGGGAAATATTATCTATTTCCATGTGTTTTCTTATCCAATGGTTCTTGGTGGCACGTCTGGTCCCAAAACTGAAGGGGATGAACATAACTTGTTCTCCCATTTCTGCCTGCCTTGTGTGTGAAGGTGGTTGAGGAGGAATAGAGGAATTTTAGCTCCTCCCTGTAAAACTGTGCCTGCTGCTGATGTTTATGACTCTTTCAATAAACTGACTTATGTTCTTGATCTAGTGTCCTTGATCAGGTATCAGGTTAATGCAAATTAAGATGCCGACACGCATGTACCTTGAGCTGTAGAGAGCATAAAATCTGAGTCATTCTGATACAAATATGAAACTTTCTGACATCAAAGAAAACAAAACTCAAGTACTTTGTCATTCAGCTATTTACAAGTTCCTTTAGAAATCATCCCTCTCTTATTTTCTAAGTCAAGTCGTGATTTATTTCCAAAATACTGATTAATTTCAGTGGCAGAGAGTGACTGTCGTTTTTAAAAGTATTCCATCAGTGTGCAGCTGTAATTCCAACAAACACCATTCAATTTTTTTTGTGTTTTGTCAGGTCCTAATAAATATTGTAAATACAAAAGGCATCTAGGTTTCATAGTCCTGCAAGCTGTCATTATACAGGATTGTAAAGATAGCCGCACATATTAGTGAGGAAAGTAACATTTATTTTAGAGTGGTGCCATTTGTCAAAACTGGGGGCTGAGAAGCTCTAGATTAATGTGGACTACATGGCAAATATTTGACATTTAACATTTATTTCCATCATGTAGGCACGAGGGATGTGCTTTTGTTTTGTCACATGAATGGCTGAGATCTAATATTGCTATTGCATTTAGTCTTCATGTCACGGAAGGCTTTGTGTAGCTCACTTCAGTTTCAGACTAACTTTTGCATTTGCTCATTTGGTGACCTAGTACATTGGTGAACCTAGCTGTACAGGTGATCACTGGCAAATCAGGGCATCCAAAAAGGACCACCTGAAACAGTATGTAGAATAAATAAGTACAGATGAAGACAGTTCTGAAATGCACTCATGTCATTCTTTGTTGAAAGAAGATCACTGAAACAAGACTTCCACTTGAAATAAGGCAGCATTCATTTGAATGCATTAGTTAAATAGAAGATATATGGCACAGCCTGTGCAGCTGTCCAGTATCTTAGAAAATGTTTCAAAGACAGAAGTACCAAAAAACAGTTTCGTGTAGTATAAAGAGGTGAATAGTGACAGCTGTTAAGGTAGAATGAAGTAGTGGTAGCAACATATTCTAGTTTTCGGGAAAACTTCATGTAAGAAGGAGGACAAATGAATAATTTTCAAATTGAGCATTAAAGATTATCACCTGTAAACTTTGCTTTTGGATATTAGTGGTGGTCAAACAAGAGAAACTATGCAACCATTTCATAGTATCAGAGAAATCTCATTCTTTTCCATCTTGACCATAAAGATTAACTATTATTGTTCCATCTCCAGTTCTTTTCTTGCTTGAAAATGTCCCCCCCACACACACTTTTTGTTTGTGTGTGTTGCTTTTTTCTTCTTTATCATTCTTCTAAAGAATCTCAAAGATTTAGGTTTCCACTTCCTGTTTGTGAAAGCAAAAAAATCTTGATACATAGTTGTCTTCTTGAAGAGAAAGCATCTAAATATCTTTTGACAAACCAGGACATTGGAATCTGAACCCTTAGCTCCAGATCTCATTGTTTGAAAAAGCACACAACACAAAATAGGCAACAGATGACAAATAAAGCAGTCTTGATGCATACCTAGCATCTTGATCTCTGCCTAGTAATTCTTTCTGTTTTGATGCAGTAAGTGTTGCAAAATGAGACAGATAGAACATAGCGCAACCCTAGTGTCATAAGAATCAAAGTATATGGTATATCCAAGTGTGCTCTCATCCTTTGCATCCCACAAGCTTGTGCCTGAAGATAATTTGCACTTGGAAAACCACTAGAACTATTTTATTTAATTTTATTGTTGTGATCTGGACCTGCTATCAATTCAAGCTGCTCAAAGCTATCAGGATACATACTTGACAAAAATCAGTGGCAGGCTCTACCCTCCAAATTTGGATCAAAGAGCAAAACTGGAGGAATTTAAAAAGAAGTGCAGTACAGCTTACATGCTAAAATATCAGTGCTTGTCTCTTTCTGCCCATTTAACAGAGCGCAGAACAGATCAGCGTGTTGTGCCGAAACTTCCAGGAAGTCCAAGCAAGCAGTATGGAAAGTCAGAAGGACAACCAGGATCCACCTCCACGGCCACTGGCTCGCCACCTTTCTGACGCAGATAGACTGAGAAAAGTCATCCAAGAACTAATGGACACAGAGAAGTCATATGTCAAGGTAAAAATAAACCAACAGCATAAAGTCTGGCTAGCTACAGATGATTATGATTTGTGGATGGCCTTAACATATTTCATGCATATCTTTATTTAACCAGCCATCTACAAGGGCTGTAACCTACACAGTCTGCTTATCTAATTCTTCCTGGTTTTTTCAACAGTCTTGATCTTGTAGTAGAGGCTGTAGGATTTTTTCTAATAGCTTTAGTTCTTGTCAGTTTGTATTTATATTGGAGAGTAGTAATTGGTGGAAAGCAAATATCTGAAATATGTTAATATAGGGGATTTCCATGGGATGTTTCCCTAGTTTTGAAGATCAAAATAAATCTGGTAGAAGAACAGAATAGTCTTCTAGAAGTTAGGAAAAAAAGAGAATTGTGTAAAATAGTGCATACTCACCTTTGAATCAATAAAGTTAAAATGCAGTACTCCAGTTGGTTGTAGTATCACACATCTGTTATTTCTCCTCTGACTGGTAAGTCCATACTTTGTTAGATATATGTTTTTTCACATGAACTTGTAGTTTATTAAAAGAGTGGATGACAAATGAAACATGAAAACATTGATTTCATTGACCTTCAGCAAGGAGGAATCATTTTAGTGGATCTCAAAACACAAAGAGGTATTGGTACTTCTGCAATAATGTAAAGCCTGATAAAGAACACAGACCCCCATGTATGTCCAGCTGATATTTCTTACAGAGGAGTTGCTTGAACAAAGGAACGACCATGGAGGTCACTGACAGGTGTGAACTTCTGCTCTAGACACATACTGATTAGGGCATTCTCAGGGACATGCTCATTACTCCTTCTCCCTAAGAATTTCTGCCATTTCTCTTCTCAGGGTCAGAGAGCCCCAGCCCTGCTGTCATGCTTTGATGTGGGATAGTAAGTGTTCCAAGTGGCACCAGTTCTTTGGAAAAGTGACTGGAAAAGCCCTTGATCACATCCCCCCTGACAACAAAACTGAACACTTTAATAACCAATAGGATGTAAAAATTTTACATGTCTTTCTGAATATTACTACCAGTGTTTAAATAAGTGGCTATTTATATGGTTTATGTAACAGACACGATTAAAACATTTGATGCTGTTCACATATATGGACTCTGTAACATTTGCTTCTCATGCTATGCTAAAATACAAGTTGTTACAATCAAGCTGTAAAGCCTTAAAGCTGAAACAAAATCATTACACTGAAATCAATTTGTGTCTAATTTAGCATCACTTTAGTGCTAACAACACGTGGGTGATTTTGTTACAGAATTGTATTTCTAGTTCATTACCCCTATCCCACAGTTGTCACATAAAGAACAATTTCAAACTTCCATAAAAAGTGAACGAATTATCTTTTTTTTTTTTTGCAGGACTTGAGCTGCCTCTTCGAGCTATATTTGGAACCCCTTCAAAATGAAACCTTCCTTACCCAGGATGAGGTAAGAGAATAACTGAAAGATGTGCCTTTCATTCTCCTGTGGGTTAAGAATGTGGCACTTGGGTTTTTCATTGCTGAGAGCTTGATAGGAAAAGGAAGCAACAAAGATAACAAATAGGAATTAGAAGAGTTCAGTGACTTTCTGTCTGGTTCATTCATCGCTTCTTTTTCAAGATGGTAATTGGCCTTCTGACTTATCTGCTAAGAAATCTCTGCCGTTTTTAGAAGGATTTTTTAAAAATCCTTTTAAAAAAGTATTATCAAAGATGTTATTGGCCTTTGCAATCTCTTTGTCACATTTCCTTAATGGACTGTTTGTGCAAGACCACTGTTAGGTGCATGGAGTGCTGTTTTTCACAGATGGAGTCCTTGTTTGGCAGTCTGCCAGAAATGCTGGATTTCCAGAAGGTGTTTCTGGAGACCCTTGAAGATGGAATATCTTCTTCCTCAGATTTTAATACACTGGAAACGCCATCCCAATTCCGAGTATGTATTTTCTCATTTTATACTTTCTAGTGTGCCTGCAAGTGTTTGTGAAAACCTGACTTTAAGAGCTCCAAGATTCATTATATCTGTTTTTATGTTGAAAGTTTTAGTTTGTATTAGAGACTCCTATTCATCAAAGGGATACTTTTCTTGGTTTTATCTTCTTTCCCATGGCAGAAGGTGTAACATGGAAATGCAGAGTGTGCTATAAATTAGCAGTGCTTATGAAGCAGAACTCTTTTGTAGGAAGGTTACTGTTGCTGTTCTGCCCTGCTGTGTCATACTCTCCATTCTGCCCAGTCCACCCTTTACAGACTGGGAGATTTTCCTATTTAATGCTGCATGTGTTCCTCACATTGAGATCCAAGAGGAGGGCCTATGAAATGTAAACTACTGTACTGTGTCACAGTGACACAACCCAGTATCTGCCCTAACTGGAAGGAGGTTCCCTAGCAATGGACCAGGCGAGACTTCTGACAAGTCTCCCAGACACTTGCTCCCTTCTGTGGAGGGGGATACTCTTCTCCTCTTCCTCCTCCTTTTCCTCCTCCTCCCTTACTACTCCTCTTTCTTTGCTTTGGGAAGCAATTAAAAAAAACCAACACATATCCCTCATGAATCAAGTCCCTCCCACATCTTCCCAACTTCTGCTTCATCCAAGAACATCAGAGGTGCCTTGTAATTACCACCTGCCTGAAAGAAAGAATGCAGTTGTAAAGGAGTCATCTGTGTTTCTTTACATCTGTGTTTCTTTACTTTTCTGGCTTTGGCACTTCTATACCTTGTTTCATATTGCTCATGCATTTTACCCTGGGCAACATATCCTATTAATGGTCTCTTGGTTTTTGTTCCTGTGTTGCCTGAAAGATACAGTAAGGCAGAATATCTGTAGTGGTGTTACGTGCTCAGCGAGAAAGGAGAAAATTATAGGTTGGACTCTACAGTCAAGAGAAATACAAAACCATCATGGAGTTACTACCAGTAGTATATTTATCTAAAATATATATATATATATATATAAGGATATATGTTGAAAGATAGCAGATAATCACACTGTTGAATTTGTGGTTTGTGTCTGAATGTTTATTTAGGCTTGTAGTAATGAATTAGTATTTTGATTGTGTTGATTTCAGAAACTGCTCTTTTCCCTTGGAGGGTCCTTTCTGTATTATGCTGATCACTTTAAACTCTACAGTGGCTTCTGTGCAAACCACATCAAAGTTCAGAAAGTCCTTGAGAGAGGTAATTTGTTGTCTTCTTTACTATAATTCATTTGCCTGAATTTAAATTGCACTGAACTGCCATAACAAATCTTGTTGACTGGCAGAGAATATAGGTAGAAAACAAGGACTAATTTAGTATCTTTCAACAGAAATAGCTAAGATCTGCAGTTCTGTGGTGTGGTATAGAACTGAAAGGAAGGATTCCTTTTGTAAAATCCAGACAGTAGCCTGGCTAGCTACAAAAACTCCTTCCATAAGTTTGTGATATCTGCAGATCTCGCTCCTATTCCAGAAGGAGTTACGAATTACTTTCTCTGCCATTCACTGCAGTACAGTGAAAAAATTACACTGAGGATTCTCACCATGCTCTCTTAGTTCTTATGCATATTATTTAGTGAAATTAATAGTGTAAACTATGCTGGAAACCATCTGTTGAAAAGGGTGAGAATTTTGGTGCTGCTTAAAATTTGCAATTCTGTGCTTTCAAATTATTGTAGCTTCCATAACTTTCCTGTTCTGCTGACTAACTTCTTTATTTACATCTAGCCAAAACAGATAGTGCCTTTAAGGCCTTTCTGGATGCTCGAAATCCCACAAAACAACACTCTTCTACCCTGGAGTCGTACCTCATAAAGCCTGTTCAGAGAGTGCTGAAGTATCCTCTGCTTTTGAAAGAGCTGGTGTCTCTGACAGACAATGAGAGCGAAGAGCACTACCATTTGACAGGTAACTTCTTCCTGTTTTTTTTCTACAAGACTGACTTAAGTTTTATTTCCAGCCCTTTCTGAAGATGCAGGTAGCCATTCTAGTAGATATCACAGAATTTCCTCCTTTTCCTTGAAAATAATAAGTAGCTTTCTTGCACTTTTAGCAAGAAGTCCTACCTGACATGTCCAAGTCCCTTTGAGAAGTAGGTATGCCCAGGATTTGCTATGGCAAATAGGAGTGGGATTTTTCTCCTCAGTTCTTGCTCAGAAGCATGCCTGGTCATAGTATTGGCCTTTCTTTTCTCCACTTGGGAAATACTGACCAAAGCTCCATCTTGTGGTTGTTACTTATTTCATGAAACGTGTCCAGGTTTGAGCACCATGGGAGGAAATTTCAGTTGTTTGAGACTTGGCTGCATAGAAGAGATGTGTGTCACAGCTTTGCAGTCTTCCCATGTAGAAACACTTGCCTGTCTAACATAGATTAGAGCTGTTTGTTTTTCTAGACTCACAAGTTTGGGAATTCGTCCTGGCAAATTCCAGTTCAGGTCTGTCAGCACCTGGTGGATAAAAGCCTTGGGATTTATTTTATGGATTGGTTGTCCTTTTTACAAAATAGATTCAGGCAAAATACTTTGTCAGCAAAAAGTCATGAGGCTGTTACTGACTTAAAAGGCAGCTTCTAATATTATTCCCTTGCCCTTACAACCAAGCTGGGGGTGACTT
Organism: Psilopogon haemacephalus; assembly: GCA_013396835.1. NCBI lineage: Eukaryota > Metazoa > Chordata > Aves > Piciformes > Megalaimidae > Psilopogon > Psilopogon haemacephalus. The sequence continues at coordinate 139,978 of VWZI01002853.1, forward strand.
ACTGCAGGTCAGGATGGATGCCAAACTGCTAAAACACTGCACCATTAAGAGCTGGCAGGACTGGAGAAATAGTGTGACCTTGTCCCACTCCTTTCTGGAGTAGCACAGAAGTCTAAAGAAATCTGGTATCAGCCTTGCTTGGAAAACAAGATTTAAACAAAATTTGGCCACCAGCATTTAAGTTCATGGATGCAATCTGTGAAGAACTTGTACCACCTAGCACTGCATTTCTTTGTCCATTCTGTGGTGAACCAAATGCAGTTTGGTCCTCCTAAAGCTCATCAGATGACTTACTCTAGGGTGGGTATAGATTAGTCTAGAGATCCTGGTGGCCAAATATATACAAGATGCAAAAATTAATTGCAGTTACTGTCATGTTACTTATAAATATTCATGCATCTCAATGTTTATTGCAGCCTTTTCAGGCACTTAAGACACCAGGCACTTTGATCTGAAAGCATTCCCTCTGCTATTGCTATGGGAAAGCACTGCTGCCTAGAATTCTGTTCACCAAACCTTGGGAACGCTGCATCGTTTTGCCTCTCTCAAGTAGAATTTAAAAAAACCCGCATACTTAGAAAATACCATTGAATGACACAGTTGTCTATGAAATTTTTAAACCCTATAGAAGCACTGAAGGCAATGGAAAAAGTTGCAAGTCACATCAATGAGATGCAGAAGATCTATGAAGATTACGGCACTGTATTTGACCAACTGGTTGCAGATCAAAGTGGAACAGAGAAGGAGGTAAGAGAAGGAACGTATTTTATTCACACCTGAAGCATTATCCTATTTGCTGTTGTCTGTATCTCTTCCTGAGGAAAGGTTTGGAACTTATTTGTGCTAGGTTTTCTCCATTCACCTGTAATATTTTGACTTGTTTTGTATCTGCCTATAAAGTCTCTTTTTGTCAGTACATTATGGTAAAGTTTTCAGGCGGTTGCAAGAGCAGCCTTCTGGGCTGACAAAATTGCAAGCAGTTCCCAGTAGGAAAAATCCTCTTCCTTTTAAGTGTTGCAGAGCTTAACCATGCCCCAAGCCATTTGGGTTTTATGCTACAAAGTTCTTAAGATATTTTTTTTCACCCGTGTAAATGAAAATGGCAATTCAAGGGATTTCACGTGAAGGTCTGTTATTCTCATCCTCTACACTTCCAATGTGCAGGCATCCAGACCTATTTATCAGAGCAAAACCCGTTAGCTAAATAGACTGTGTGCACTCATCTCTCAGAACTGGGTCAGCAGTGTCTCAGCTGAGACATTTACATGTCATGATTACTAAGCAGATCAAACCTATAAAGGCTGACATCAGACATGAGACATGCCCACTCAGCTGTTTTATTTCTTCCAAGTAAAAGCCAAATTGCTACCTGGTTTCTTATCATCTATGGGGAAACAAAACTTGACAGCCTGGGAGATTCTTCACAGTGTTATGATATGTCCCACAGAAGAAAGTAGCCTCAGAACGTAAGACTTCCATTGATTTTGCCATTAACAGTGTCATTAATACCAATTACTCTCTAGAAATTAAAGATACTTACAGCTAATAAATCAGCCAGTTCACAACTGGCTATAGGTAAGTGACAGATCATCAGATTAGCCTAATGTTCTTCTAAGTTATTAATAGTGAGAACTTCTATCCAGCTTCCATAACTTGGGGCTATTACTTTTTATAGTTGTTACCTATTTTAAGAAGTGGATTACTCACACTTTTCCTACCATAGTGCAGATGTCTGCCTTTCTCTCTGCACATACAGAAAACACAGGTCTTTTAAAGCTACTGATGTGTACCTATTAACACTTCATTCACATCTGTGGATTGCAGTGTTGATGTATATATTCAAACTATTTATTTATGTTATCTACTGTTGTAATTCAATACAGGTGACAGAGCTTTCAATGGGAGAACTTCTGATGCACTCTACAGTTTCCTGGCTGAATCCTTTCCCATCCCTGAGCAAACCAAGAAAAGATCTTGAACTTACAGTGTTTGGTAGGTGTCTTCCTTAATAGCTCTCTGTGCTTTCAAATCTAAAGATTATCACTTTATATCTTCTCGCCAGGTGGAAGTCACCATCTCCTTTCTGCGGAGCTGTATGGTATCTAGGGTAGACACACATGAAAAAAAAAAACAACAGTTGCATTTCCTAATATGAAGCAGCAGCTTTTCATCTGTTTGCTGTTCCTGTTTGCTGTATATCCACTGCATCCACTGCAGATGCTTTCATGCCTATATGTAAACTATGGAAATCACTGATTTTCAGGAGGCAATATTCTCTTTAGAATAATCTGCTAAACCAAGCTTTCAAAGGAGGCTGGTAGAAAAATCACAATGTATTCTACTCTTGTGAATTCAAGCTTACTTCTGCTTTCCGGATAACTTCATCAAAATCCCCATGCACCTTATTTGAACCCGAAAAATGTATGTGGAAATGAGAGCATGCAAACAAGAGTTTTATTTAATGTATCTTTAGATTAATCATGTAATAACTTCCCAAGTAATTAAATCTTCCAGTGAAACATCTTTCTTTAAGGAAATGTGTCTTGAAAATGTAATTAGATAAACACCTCCAGGTTGACAAGACAGAAGTTTCTTTTCTCAGAGCTGTCATTTACTCCTTCCTTGGGAAGCATGGCAGGTTATGGAAGGGAATGCAGGAGCTACCTGCCAGGTTTCTTAGATGAGCCCATCAGTGATCTGTGTATGCCAGACACTTCCCAGCAGAACATATATGAATGAAAGGACTCAGGACTGATGTTTAGCTTAGGCTGCTTACCTGTCGCTTAGGAACCGAGCTTAGAAAATGCACCTAATGCATGGATCTGAAAGAAACTGCCAAGCTCTGGGTTTAATGCTGTGCTTCCTAGGGCTGTGTCCAGACATCACATAGGGCTGACACTCAGCTGCATACCTTCCACTGGAAGGAAACATGGATCCATAACCAGTCATACAGCAGTAAAGGCTGATCTGGAATCCAAGTCTGCTCTGTTGAGCAATCTTAGTTCACCTGCAGCTTCAGTGTCCTTGTGTTTCTGTTCCTTCTTACCAATGAAAGAGAACATGCCCCTGCTTCCAGGTTGAGGCATTAGGTAAAGTTAGTGGGCCACTCCAGTTGGATGTTGTAGAAGCTGGAGAACTCCTACAGATGGGAAAGCAGGAATTGAGATTTTGAGTTCAAACTAAACCAATACTGAACTGCAGGAAGAAGGGACTTGGTGTTTTCATAGCACTCTCTTCGCAGTAGGCTGTTCACTCCACTTGGAAATGTCCACTGATTATAAAAAGAAAATCAGAACCTACATCTGCTCTATTTGTTTATGTGAGCACTTAGAGGAGACAAGTTGCTGTTAGGAGACAATGTGAAGCATGGCTTCAACCTAAATGTTCAGAACAAAATTCAAGGGAAAAATACTGCCACTACATGAACAAGTTACAATCTTAATATAGGGCAGTTGCTTTTCCATGAGGTTGCCTATCTCATCTTTCACATTCCTGTGACTACAATGATCAGCTTCTTGAGAAGGTCTTGTAATGACAGGATGAGGAGTAATGGGTTTAAACTGGAAGAGGGGAGGTTGAAACTCGATGTTAAGAAGAAGTTCTTTACAGTGAGGGTAGTGAAACACTGGAACAGGTTGCCCAGGTTGGTTGTGGCTGCTCCCTCCCTGGAGGCGCTCAAGGCTAAGATTAATGAGGCCTTGAGTGACCTGTTGTAGTGGGAGGTGTCCCTAGCTATGGCAGGGGGTTGGAACTAGATAATCTTTGAGGTTCCTTTCAACCTACACCATTCTATGATTCTATAATATTTCCACTGACTATTACATCTGTAATTAACAGTTTTCCTTTTTTTTTTTTTTTTTTTTT
>VWZI01002853.1:143862-194405 GCA_013396835.1 Psilopogon haemacephalus
TTTTTTTTTTTTTTTAGTTTTTAAGAGGGCTGTAATACTGGTCTATAAGGAGAACTACAAATTGAAAAAGAAAATGGTAAGTCTAGTATCAATAGAGGTGGCAGGCATCTGTGTGTGATGGCAGTGTGAGAACGACCATATGATCTATTATGATCACAAAATGATAGTTCTTGATTGCTGGAGAAGTAAAAAGGAGGGTCAGCAGAACTGCCACCTTGGACTTTGGCCTGGTTGACAGAGACCCCTGAGAGGCAGTCCTGAAGGGCAAGAAGTAGAAGAAAGATGGGCACGCTTTATGAAGGAAGTCTTTGTAAGACACAGAAGCAGACTAACCCCATGTGTCAAAGGAGTTGTCAGTGGAGAAGGCCAGCCTGGCTGAACAGAGAGATTTGGTTGCAACTCAGGGATAGAAAGAATGTAGAGACTTTGGAAGAAGAGACAGGCCACTCAGGAGGCCTACAAAGTTGTTGTGAGGCTTTGCAGGGAGAAAATCAGAAGGGCCAAAGCACAGCTAGAAATTAATCTAGCTTCTGCTGTTAGAGGCAAGAAGAAATGCTTCCACAATTATGTTTGCAGCAAGACTATGTGTTTGAAAGGGGAAGTGACTGCAGGGAAACACCAACTTACTTAACAAGGCAGGAATTCTAGCTATCACAGTGGAAACAAGTGCTATCTGTGTAGCAATTCATATTTTTTTGTTAATTAGTAAGCAGCAGCATCTCTGAGCTCCATGTCAGTTCCAACACATGGAATAAGAAACATTGCCAAGAAACACTGCCAGGAATCAAGAGTTCATCTAGATGGCATTTACAATGGTGCACCTTAACAGAGTGTGTAGGTTAAAGACCTTAATTTTTAGACCCTTGATCACCCTAAAAGGAAAGCAAAAGAGACATTATAACCTACTCTATCCCCACTTACAAATCTGGAATGCAAAAGTCAAGTAGCAAGTTTTATGCCTGGAGTACCAATGATAGAGTACTGAACCATGCTTATCGTAACAGATAGAGGGGCTCTAAAACTTGCAACAGCAGCAGTGCTCTGCTGATCAACATTCTGCAGGTTCCTTCATGGGAGAATTCTTGCCTAGTAGTACCTTACATGCAAAGTATTATTCTTATCCAATAAAACCAAGATCTTTTAAAAGAAGTTGAACCAATTAAAATTCCAAACTGTGTCTTATCACCATTTCAAATACATTTTAAGGTATTGCAGAACAAAGTCTAATTAGTTTCTCTTCAGAGGCAGGTCTTTTAAGAGTTGCACAAAAACCTCCCACTATTTTTATTTTTACTTAGAAATATCCTTGTTGGTTTTCTTTTTGCAGCCTGCTAATGTTCGTGCTGCGCATAATTACGGTGACTTGGACCCTTTTAAATTTCGCTGGCTGATTCCTTTATCTGCTCTTCAGGTTCGACTGGGGAACACAGCAGGTAATTTCCTTGCACTGAATACTTGCTTGGATACTTTTCTGGGATTCTGTAATATTGCTTCTCCCATGTATCTGTTTGAAGTCTCTGGAAGCAGGCAGGTGTAGAGAAATTACTATCATCTGTTATTGTTTTTACACTTGAGGGCGGTACAGACTTGACACATTAACAGATTTTCTTCTTTTGGTCTGTTGGCTTCTTCCATGAGTTCAGGAGGATGCAACATGATGTGAAGGAATGACAGAATAGAAATAGCCAGGGCAAAGATACCAAGAACAGAAAGATCATTAACAATGTTTGATGTCCTGGTGACACCTTTCTCCTGTGTGTGTACTGACTGACCCATGTGCTTTACTAAATATGAGAAAGTTGTCTGTAATTTGTTGGTAGTAGAGGGCTGTTACTTTTTTCCATTTGAGTTGATCTTCATGAGCCTATCCAGTCCTGTATTTTCTATAAAGTTTCACTTGATGTTTAGAGCAAAGAAGAGCCCTGTGTACCTGGGAGACAGCCTTTTAAGGCTGGAAGTCAGTGAGAAGCAGTAAGAATGGGGCAAAACAACTCACCAAGAGAGAAGCTGCCAAAGACTGCTTCGACAGGGTTCCATCTTGGGTGAGATCTTCTGTGGATTCACCCATGGCTGTGTTAGCACTGCCTTCAGGAGTGTGCAAGCTCTACATTGGTCTTTGTAATGCTGATGCTTTTGTGAAATATATACAAAAATAATGTTTCCTTCCATGCACAGGAACAGAGAACAGCTGTATCTGGGAACTGATTCACACAAAGTCAGAACTAGAAGGCAGGCCAGAAACAATTTTTCAGTTGTGCAGCAGGTAAGCTTTACATGGAGGTTGTATTTGACAAATGACATGAAATAAAAAAAAAAAAACAAACAACAGATCTCACTCTTTGAATCCAGTTACTACACCAGCATTTAACTGCACATGGTGTAACTATTTGAAATGGGAGTGAATTCATTGCAGACCCAGCAGAAACCTGCACAGAAGTATGACTGTAAGTTCCAGTACGATATAGGCAAAGTAACCGATCTCATCAGTTACTTGAGTTGGTTAGCAGAAATTACTTTCTGATAAAGACCACTTAAGGAGTGATTTGTTGGTACAGAAGGTAGCTTTTAAGCTGTTTTTCTAAAGGGAAGGAACCAAGATCTCAAAATACCAAGTGTGTGAAATGCCTAACAATAGGTACAGATGCTAACTGCGAAACCATGGCTAAAGCAAGCAAGCTACTGAAAACCACAATCACCGCACTAAACTACATCAGCAAAAAGGAGGTGGGCAGGTTTTCTCCCTCGTGTCTTACTTTAGAGGGAAAAAAAACAGGTGATCTGTTTCTTAAATCTGCAGTGACTGTGAAAACAAGACTAACATCGTGAAAGTGATCCGTTCGATTTTGCGGGAAAATTTCAGACGTCACATAAAATGTGAGCTACCCCTGGAGAAAGCGTCTAAAGATCGCCTTGGCCCGCTCAAAAACCGTGTGCCTGCAACAGCCAAACTGGGTAAGAAATGTGTTCTTAAAGTAAAAAAATGCATCCTGGACTCCAGCACTGCAGAAGGTTTGCCATTATTACTGTAACTGCAGTGTCATGTGCCAGACCTATGAATCCCATTTCTTTTTCAGGCTATGGAGTTTCTTCATAACTCATTGCATGAAAAGAGCAAGCTTGCCACCTTCCTCACACTGTGCTGTGTCAATAGCTCCCTTAGGGGAAGACTTAATAAGGCTTAAATTAATTTTGCTGGGCAGAAACAAACTCCCTCTGGCATGCAGTATTAGTGTTCTTTCCTCTGGGAAACTTAATAACATTGAAAGCAAAAACAACTGATAGAAGGCTTCTTGCTCACTTGCTTCTTTCACTGCACTAAATCTGTAACCCAGCAGATACCTTAATGAATCAAGGACTTCAGACATTTTACTTAAGCGAGTAGCTACTACTGTGTCAAATTCTCCGTCTGATGAGATGTCTGTAAAATCCCATTAACATCCGAGGGACAGCTCAACTCCTGGGTACAGCTGGGTTTTCTGGCCTTTGAAGTACAAGTACTGAGGAATCAGGCTTGCTTTCCTGTGAATCTATGTAAAACGTTACTGTAATTTTGGGAGGATTTGAAAGCAAGCATATAGCTTGTGGGGTGGGTAGAATGACACCTCTGACACTGGACTGCACTGTCAGTATTAGAATATTGACACATCTGACCTGCAGTGGTTATCAAATGAGGCTATGTGTCACAGAACATTAGAGGTTTGAAGGGCCTTCCAGAGATCGTTGAGTCCAATCACCCTGCCAAGACAGAATCACCTAGGGTAGTTCACACAAGAACGCATCCAGGTGAGTCTTGAAATTCTCCAGGGAACAAGACTCTACAGTCTCTCTGGGCAGCCTGTTCCAGTGCTCCGTCATTCTCACTATAAAGCAGTTTCTCCTCACGTAGACTGAGTGGGTGCAGACAGTATAACCAGCTGATGTTTTGCTGAAAAAATAAAACTGCTTTTTTTCCTCTACACAGCATCCACAAGGTCCTTGAAGGTACTGAAGAATTCCCCCAGCAGCGAGTGGAACGGTGACCAGGGGAAAGGCACCTTCCCAGACTCTGATGAGTGCAGCCTGAGCAGCAGTACTCAGAGCAGCAGCTGTAACACTGCTGAGAGCATACAGGAACCCAAAAATTTGTCTCCTGATAAACATGTGCAGAGCTCTGAATCTGACTTCTCTAACGTTCTTGTCAAAGAATCTGATATTCTCAGTGATGATGACGATGATGACTATAGGAGCCCAAAGAAGGGCAGCCCTACAAAAGACATTGAAATACAGTTTCAGCGGCTGAAGATTTCAGAGGAGCTGAGTACTGACTCTGAGCGGGATCAGGCTGCTGAAAATGAGAAAGGAGATGTCTTTGAAACAGGAGAGCATCCCAAGCTGGTGCGTGGCCATTTCTGCCCAGTGAAGAGAAAAGTAAATAGCACAAAGCGTAACAGAGGAACTTTAACAGCAATGCAAGAGCGTCACCAGTCCCTTGACAGTCACTCTGATGCTGCAAACATAGATCTGAATTCTATTTTGGAGAGAGAATTTAGCGTTCAGAGTTTAACATCTGTAGTTAATGAGGATTGTTTTTATGAAGCTGTGGAGAAGCATGGGAAATCCTAGCTTCCTAAGCACTGTATTTAAAATATTAATTTGAAGTCCATATAAAATTCAACAAACTTACTTTGCTTTAAAACTCGTAGATTCATGGAAGCTGCAGGAAAACTACTATCTGATTTTGTGCACTAATACATTTTTTTTCCCACAAAAACAGCTGTAAAGGATCCTTAAGTTATTTTAATTTATTGTGGATTAAAAATAGATTAAGTTGGCCAAGGTTTGTAAAATAGTTCCTCCCTTTCAAGCAGTTATTATGTTGATGTAGTGTTCTTGGGAAGGGGTGGGGAAGGATGGCCTCATTAGTATTTTAAGTAATGTGGGAAAACTGCTAGTGAGGGGCAGATGGGATTACAATGGAAAGTAGCATTGCAAAATGAATCTTTCAATACCTTGGGCATTTTATTTCTTTGGGTTTTTTTTCATTTTTGCTTTATTTAAAGCAGAATTAAGTTATTTTAATGTTTTAGTGCACCATAGTGCAGAAATTTCATTTTTGTAAGTTTCAAGATACTGTTTATACATATGTGTAAATATAAAAACAAAGCTTGGCCTTTAATCTTTCATTTTACTTTTATTTTCTCTACCAGCCTGTACAGTAAAAGACAAGTATTGTACTTAGCCCTGTTTTCTACTTTTTATCGTGCTACTTTTCTCCAGTTGGAGCTTTAAATCCCAAATTCTTTGCTTTTGCATAAATGAGTGTCAGCAGACCTTGAGGCAATCTGTGCAGTTTATCCTCCTTTAAGCCAGTCACTTTATTAGGTTTATGCAAGAATTTTGGCTTTTGTTTTTTAAAGTACTCTGCACAGTACCATGTTCCAGGGTAAGAAGTGCACAAAACCCCGAACACCAACTCACATGTCAAAGTATGAAAAATATTTCTTACATTTCAATAATGCACTTCCATTCATACAAAACACCATTATCCCATCTTAATTATATGTCTCTCAACACACCTTGTTCTTGGTATGTGTTTGAGCCATCTCCCTGAAGTACAAAACCTGTAGGCACCTTGTAACTGAACTATCATTTCACTTTTCTCTGCGGCTGAATGTAATGAATAAGTAAAATTGGAAAGCCCTCTCGCTCTTCACCACTTCTTCCATACCTACACAAATGTAGGAATATATAAGCCTCCATTACAGAATCAACAACTCTATATCAAGGAGTTAAAAGTAGTAAAACAGTCTGCTGAAATTACAGCTGTTACAGCTGATTCTCCTCTTCAGTCTGTTCTGGCTGACTGGTACTTTTAAATGAATTCCTCCTCATCTTCTTTTGCCTTAGCTCTTCTCTGTAGTTGTACACAAAAAGGCTTGGGTCTTCATCACACATTTTCCTGTATGTATCACACAGATTTCTAAACTGTGACATGGAAAGCTGATAAGGACGCAGAGTTGGATCAACATTCGCTGTCTTCATCAGCTGTTCAGTTCTTTCCAAACGTCCACTTTCAGGAAACAGGGTCCTAAGAGGTGTGGGGAGAAGAAAAACAAATTCAAACAACTCAGACCAACAATTCAGTTTTCCTTCAGCGTAACAGGACCTTCTTGGCAGTTTACTCAATATACTAAGTATGTAATTATTTTAGCTCTGGTGCTCCTAATATTGTTCATTGTCTAATAAGCAACTGGAAACCTCTATTTACATTTTCAGAAGAGCTCTTAATGACATCACAGGAAAGCACAGACATAAACTGCTTGTTAAACACATGCACACATGTCCCTGGTCACTAATATTCAAAAGAACTTCGGCTAAGCAGTCACAGAGCCACTTTGGAATGAGCCTCATGTTTAGAGAGCAACAACAGATTTAGCTGCGCAAAACAGATCAGATCCAAACCATATGACTGACTTTCTTTCAGGCTAACTGTTTGAAAATGCCAGGAAAAAAAAAAAAAAAAGCTAAGGAGGAGGAAGGGAGTAATTTAATTATCATTCACCTTTTAATATTTAGAACTTTGAGAATGTGCCAGGAGTCCTAGATACTATTTTTAGCTCTGCCACTGCTCACAGATAGTCATATCAGTTCACTTACTCTGTGGCCAGATGTGTTAGCATCTCTCTCTGAGGTTGTCCAGATTGTAATGAACAATATTTAGTCAAGTGATTTTTTTTTTCAATGTCTCATAAAAGTGTAGGAAGCTGAGTACTTGCACATTGTAAATTGTGTGTCAATTTTCAAAGATCTGCCTTTGCCAGAAGTCTTGTGTTATGAGACCTAAAAATGCTATGCATCTACTACAGTAACCCTCACAGCTGCTGTGTTTTGCACGTTGCCTGGACAAACCAGTAAAAAAGGCTTTGTGTAAGGAAGTTAAGAGTTGACTCTTGGTAGGCAGACAGAATACAATGTTAACCAAAAGTTTAAAATGACAAGAGACGAACACAAATTCTGGGAACAACTTAGTTTAAAGCACTTCTGACCTTAGTCCAAAATCTCATTAGTTCACCATCTACATCAGCAAGGTTAAAAATCAATCAATCCTGATTTTAATATCCCTCCTAAAGTTATTCTCTCCTTTGATTTGGTAGTAAAAAAGACATAGCTGGAGCTAAACATGTTTAATCATGTATTCTATATAGACTATGAACCATCTTCAAGTGTCCATCAACAGCAATTCAGACTCACTAGTTTACACTTCCGTACTACATCTTAGATCTCAAAATTTACAGGCAGATGTAAGCTGATTCTATTACCTTGTTTTTATACAGTGTATGTGATAGACATAGCTTATAACAAACTTTATTAGACACCAAAATTTGCTTTTTTTTTTTTTTTTGAGGTCAGCTAGAGAATAAGAGGATTGTTTCTTAGCTGCATTCTGGGGCTAAAGTATGATAAGCTGCTAGGGGATATGTGCTGTTCAAAAGTTCAGATTCCCCCTCTTTGCCTCTAGAGAATGTAGAGCAGTTATTAGCAATTTGAGATTACACAACAGTTTGTTTTTTTTTTAACTTCAGCAAAAGTATTCTACATAATGTAGATATGCTTGATTTCCATCTGCTTATACTGTCACCTAAAACCATTCTTTCACAAAAAGAAAACCCCAAAACACCACTCTGTAAATAAAATACAAATCTAGCCTTCAGATACCTCATTTTCCATCCACCTCCAAATGCATATTCAAACAGTAACACAGGCCAACTGGTACTGATTTTAGATCAAACGTCTGCATCCCAGTCAGCAATAGCATTCACTGCCTAAAGTGAAAAAAAATCAACCCAAAACTAAACAAAACCACAAACAAAACAACAAACCACCACCTCCCCAGCAAAACTAGAGGTAAACTTCTATGCTCGCCTTTAAAATAGTAAGGTGCCATCCACCCTAATTCTAGACTGCACCAGGACCACAATCATGCTCCAGTGAAATTCAGTTAGCCCAATCTGCAGTAGCATGCCTTTTGTCCTAACAGCAGCAATGTCAACATCTCCTACAATGCTGAATGCAGTGGTTTTCGCATCCTGACTTACGCACGTGGCTATGCTGGAGTTTTAACAGGATCCTTGGTGAGCAAACTGCAAGTTGCTCACAACAGAGAACCTAGTAAGTTCTCTCAGCAAGACATGGGGGTTTAAGAAGAACCAGTAAGAACTCCATAAAAGGGCAAAAGCAGAAACAAGAATTTGACCTTTTGACATTATTCCCAAATAAGCAAAATTTCCCCACTGATTATTTCTTCCTCCTCCCACTGGCGTATTTGGTTCTGAATTCTGACCCTTTCATTTTTCAGCCCAACCAACAAATACTGTAGCTAGTGGATATGTTGGGGGCTTGCTTTCTTTCCAAGACAGACAAACTGCTGAAAGGTCCCCAGTAATTTTAACGACTTCAACTGTACTGACAATAACACACAGTAATTACATAACTACAGCCATAAGCAATTCCTCTCATGTTTTCTCTTCAGAAAGCATTCTGAAATGGAAGGATACAATGAATTATGGTGACACATTTTCAAAAGCACTACTGAGAACTTAAGAGCCTTACGCAATTCCACGGAAGCAGTATTTTCTTCTGAACTGAAAAACACTTTGTACCACTTTTTCTACTAGCTGGAATGGCTGCTGTATCTTCGGTTGCACCAATGGAGTGAAATGCACCACAGCCACATCCACCTATATGGAAAAGATAGACAAATGTCAGTTCATGCATTACTCTAAGTTAACCAGTGAGACATCAGGAAACAAGGCTGAACACAGCAAAGCATTACTGTAACAGATCACATAGATATGCAGTGACCAATGTCAGAGCATTTGATTGTAATGATCTGGCTTAACTTTCAAGGCCCTGCAGAATTTTAGTCTTATCTACATAATTCCAATTATTTTGCATGCCATTAGTACTTAGCACTTTTTTCCCCCATGGCACCTCCTCCATCTAGAACAACTTCCATGTAATCTAAAGTAATTAGCACTTCTTTCTTCAGATCCTTCCACAAGACAATTCTGACATGATACAGAAATTAGACAGTATTTGATACACAGGCTGAAGGGCAGCTGGAGAAAATTGGTATTATAATTAGAAATCAAACCCATTCCCTATATGTTTTCTGTTGCTCTAGGGCATTTCTAAAATGTAAGCCAAGGAATTACTTTCCAATATACCGAGAATTTTAAATTCTAGTCTATAAAGGAACCATACAAAGGGATAAGTTTGCATTCGGTTTAAATGACCATATAACTCTGTATTTACGCTGTGTGTCACTTCATCCAAAACCGTATCTGAATGATTCCACAGATTTTTTTTCAAGCTTCCTCTACAGTTCTAAAATCAGTTTAGTTCACAGAAGTTGCTTTCTCTGTTTTGTGAAACAGAATGAAATAATATCCTCCCTTCAGAATACATGCATATAGATATGTATATATATGTATATATTTCTGTATTAAATCATACACATTAGACTAAAATTTAAGTTCTCCACAAGATCAGATAAAGCAGCTCACTCTCCATTCTAGACATTCACAACAGTAAGAATGAAAAACTTCTGCAAAAAAGCATGTTGAGAATTAGTACCATTTGTACAAGTCCTGAATGGCCACACAACTTAAGTGCCAGACTTTAAAATATTCAGACTTTATTAAAAGAATGGACAATCTTCCATCTTTTTCAAAGGTTTGAAAGTCAATATTGGCATTAACAGAACAGGTTCTATGTGACATCAAATTGAAGACATGCTAGTTTTGACTAAAATAGAAGATACACTCAAGCCAAACAACAGCTTCTGTTCTAAGCACACTGTCAGTTTATTAATTGTTTGAGAACACCCATAGCAGGAGAGTACTTTTTTAAAGTGAAGGTTTTTTAATACTGCTTAAACAAGAACTGCTCTCAACATCTCTCTGGTTTTCAAAGTCAATTAAATCATAGCAATCTGATGTGGATATACTCTCCTGGCACAAAGATGAGATCCATCCAAGTTGTACTTTCAGTAAAAACAGCTCAGCTATCAAGTATGTTTATCCAGTACAACTGCTTCAGCAGCACAGGTACCAGACTTGCTTTCAACAGAAAATGTGAAATTCAAGCAACCTTAAGTTTTTCATGTAAACAGAAACTTGCAAAGCTGAATGAAAATACTGGGTAAAGCAAATACCAATTAACTGTGATTATGGAAAAAAAACAAAGCAAGTTTCCAGTATTAGCACTGCTAGCACTGCTTTTTCTCTAGCCTTCCACCATTTCTGAAGGCTAGAGATAAGACAGAAAAAACCCACCCTTATATTAATAAACACACAAAAACATATGTAAAAATGAGAGGGAAAAGGACTACGAGGAATCTGAAGTGTGTATATATTTATTTTCCAAAGCAGCTTCTGAGTTTCTCAAGTGTTGGTAGCTTCTACCTTTGCCACAGATTGCTACTACCTGTATTCAGAGGAATACAGAGAAAACTTATGCTCTCACTGAGTGTCAGAAAATGTATCTTTTGAACAGGGTAAATACGTACTTCACATGACCAAGTAGCTCCTTATAGAGATATAGTTAAGGGCTTCTTTACGTCTGACTGTATTTATCTACATTTTTGTCAAGAAATAAACCAAGGTGTTTTCCCCACAAAATTAGGGATTAGAAAACCACCTGAGACCATTTGGGATCCCCTAGTCACCTCAGGTCTGCAGAACTGCTTGTAAGAGAGATATGAGGGTTCTTTGTCAGTTGGATCTGCATCTTTAACAAGTAATTCTGGAGAAGAAGAAAAATGTAACACAATCTAGATGCAGTGTGCAGTTTAAGAGCAAAACGGCTCAATTTGTAGTCCCAAGCCCAGTGGGCAATAATTTCTGCTTCTGAAACAAAACAACACTTCTCAGCATTTGTTCCATTACAGACAACATTTTCTTTGGACCCCAGGAAAGCCGCCTGGTTGCTATAGCAACAGATACAGGGGGGAAAGCTTTTCATTTGTAATTGGCTAGTCCTTTAAAATTATACATGCTATTTTCCACTGACCTTCTTAATATGCATAAAATTACAAAAAAAACAATAAGAGAGGACAACAGCATTTAAAATACACAAATTAATTTGCTGAACATTTTACTAGTAACACTTTTTTTCCCACCCCACCAAGTATTTTAGAAATATTTACTAAATAATACTTAATTCTTACAAAATAAATTAATATGAAAATTATTCATCTGATATATCAAGAGTAAAGCAATTATTTGCCCCTTGCTGTTTTAGTGTATCTGTACAATGAGGATTTATGCTCTGTAAGGGTAGAAAGAACACATGACAGAGCGCTGTAATTCAAAGAATTCTGCTGCCTTGCTGATGAAATCAACACTCTAGATCAGAATAAGCTTAAATGAGACAATTTTTACTAATTGTTGACAATCAAGGTCTCATAGTGGGCAACACATGTATTGAAAGAAAGCCCACACACCATTTTTCAAGCTGTAATTTACTCACGGGGAACTGAAATCTAGGCAGAGTGTATCACAACTTCATTAAAAGAGACTGAGATCATACTAGAATAGTTCTAAGGCAGCACTTTAACCAAGGTTTCAGAACCAGCATTTTATCTGTCTCCTACAGAAAAATGTTAGGTCTAACACCAGATACTTGTATCCCACAGCAATCTTGTTCTAATGCAAGGGTTTCCAATGCAAATGTTTAATTTTGGTTCACTTCCAGCAGAAAATAAATGCTGCTGCACTAACAGCAATAATCTAAGTTCTCTGTAAGAGCAGCTTTGTAATAACTCCACTCACACCAAGCTGGCAAACAAGATTCCAGGAATCCTAAAGTCCAACACAGAACCAATGGGTATATCACTGCTGCGCTCAAAAAATCTTTCCTCCTCTTCTGAAATCCACACACTACCATGTCAAGACCACTTCTTTGATGTGCTGCGGTTACCATATCAGCCTTACTACTAGCTTTATTTCTTCATTCTTTTACATAACTCATACAAAGGTAATGAGTTATAGGACGAGCTACAGAAGAATAAAGGTATCAAGAAGAGATAAGAAAAACCTGTAGTAGAACAGAAATGTCCTACTGTTTCAATTACAAATTAAAATAAATGCCATAGTTCTTTCTTAGGAAATTTAAACTCTTAATGAGATTATCTGATGAAAAAAACTCCAATAATAGACAAAAAACAAACTCTTCTGGCTTTGGGTCTGGGCTCAGCTTAAATGCCCACCCTCCCCTGCTGCTGCCCCCCAAATCCCCAAGTGTACAGAGTTTCTGGATTCTCAAGATTTTACTCCTAATCATTGTTTCAGGGTTTTCATCATAGAACCTCGATATCATTATGTATTTAGGCCTAAGGGCCTTCATGTGGCTTTCTGCATAATCTCTGCTTTCTCTTACTGTTTGTCAAACAAAACTCATTAAACAAAGTACTCCTTTATTCTCGGGTAGATGGAACTAAGAGAGCGAACAAACAGCAGTAATACACTTGCTGTAGAGAACAGAAAAAAACAACATTCCAAGAAATTTTGTTAATACATGCCAATACAGTTTTATATGCGAAGGGATAGTTCCATTCAAGAGAAGCTGCATTTTTTCCAGGACATCTACAGTGGAGAAAGCATCCCAGACCTCACATCCAGCCGTAAGTGCTACATAAACAAGAATGAATCCTAACTGTATTTTTTGTTACACTTGCAATGCTTACACTTGAATTTACCATGCCTTTAACTTGATTCATCCCATTAAATGTAATATATGGCTACCATTTGCCATAATTTGCATTTATGTTTGTTGATGCTGAAATTTTAAAAAGTAAGCAATGAAAAAGGCTAATTCAAGATTCTAAATAGCTGTTCCAGAAAATGCTCTTGAATGAGTTTTAAGCTAGCCAGACATGTCAGTTTCTTCGGCAGGAGGAAGTTAATCAGCTTTCCCATGGGCCACATACAGCAAATGATAGGTATTTGCCCAAGGAACTCTTCACAGCCTGAACAAACTGAAGAGATTTGGAAATAGGCAGGTCTTTGGAATAAGATTTTTAAAAAATCTGTTAATATTTTCACCTTAACTGTAAACATTTATTTATATACATATGCTGGATAAAGTTAGCAAATCCTTGAACAACTACCTGAACTGAATTAGAGAACTACATTTTAGGTAATGCCACTAAAGAATGCTAGAATACATATTGATCAAAACCTTGTTTTATGTAAAATGATCTAAGAGTACAATGCTACAGATACTTTGTTTTCCACTTCAAATTTATCTATGACTTATGATTTTGAAAAAAAATTCCAATGCTAAAGACCAATTTTATTATTGTTGTTCAGATTTAGATAGTATCTTAGAAAATACAATCCAGACTGAGGACCACCCTTCCTCTATCGCTGAGAAAACCCAAAGCCTACCAATTACACAGCCCCACTTAAAAGAGAGGACAGCATTTCTCATCCTCCTAACAGAGGTTTCAAACCATTGTTCCTTGCCTGCTATCCCAACCATCCAGATGATGTAACAGCAACAGTTCTGTCTTTCCAGCTGCACGGTTTTCATACTGTCTACAGTGTTCTCATCTGTCAAATGAAATTTGACTCTATGCAAGATCTGCAGGGAGGCTGTATACCAAGCTTCTAAAACTTCATGTCAAATTTGGAAATAATTTCAAACAGGTAAGTGACTGATTAAAAAAAAATGCACTTACATAACTGTGAGTTGTTTTGCATCTGTGAAAAAAAAAACAGTATTTTGTTTTGTAGACCAAAGCAGCTCAAGTTTGCTTTTATGACTTGCTCAATGTCAAGGACTCAGAATCACTGCCTAAAAATAAAATACTGATTTAGAAAAGTCACATGTGACTTAATTGTGAAAATACTGTAAAAATTAAGTTCAACCTTATTCTCCTTCATAAACCTATTTCCTGATAGTTATTATACAAAAGGACAATATTTAAATAACTGAAATAGTTACTTTTAAGCATACCTGAAATAAATGTTACTATTTAAAGTGTTCATTGTTAAAAAGTAGTCAAGAGGAGCTGACTACAGTCATCAACACACTTAAAAAGGTACTTGAAGTGTGCGAGATTTTCTACCAGAGCATTTTCCCACAATGACTTCTAATTTACAAGTTTTTTAATGTTCCATTTACAATGTATATTTATCTATTAAGCCTGCAGCCTGTATACTATTACCAAATACAACCCCAGTAAAATGGGTTTTGCTTGATGGCTTGCAATCATGTATGAAAGGGCAGCAGCGGGCAGCAGCTCCGTCTTACCAGCAATTCTGAAACATTGTCCATTTACCATCATTCATGTTCAAGTACCTTGTGTACAGCAGCTCAGCTGCTCTCATCTGCTGCAGGGTCACGTTCAGATATTCATTCGGATAGCACTGATTGTACATGCAAGCTTTTTTATTTGTTGATTTCTTTTTCTTTCCTCCTTGCACTTCACCTCCCCTCCTCCCCTTTCTCCCTATTACACAAAAGGCTACAGCCTTGGCTACGAAGCTACCAGCCGGTTGCATTCATTTAGACGAGAGAAACGGGGAGACAAAAGGTGACAGCAGATAATCATCATGGCATCAGCAAGTCTGCAGTTCTTTGCTTTTATTCTGGCTTTGTTTGGTGTTTTTGGAGCTATCACAGCCACTCTGCTACCAAACTGGAAGGTTAATGCAGATGTTGGTTCAAATATAATAACAGCTATAACACAGATGCAAGGACTTTGGATGGACTGCACGTGGTACAGCACGGGGATGTTTAGCTGTACCCTGAAATACTCCGTTCTCTCTCTCCCCATCTACATCCAGGCTGCGCGGACCACCATGGTACTGTCTTGTATCCTATCAGCCTTTGGGATCTGCATCACTACAGTTGGAATGAAATGCACCAAGTTGGGAGGGGACACTGACAGCAAGAGTCACGCTTGTTTTGCTGGAGGAGTCTGCTTCATTCTTGCAGGAATCTTTGGATTAGTACCAACATCCTGGTACACAAGAGAAATTATTTCAAATTTTCTGGACCAGAGCATTCCAGAAAGCAGTAAACACGAACCAGGAGGAGCAGTTTATACAGGATTCATTTCGGCAGGGTTTCTGCTTATTGCAGGCATAATCTTCTGTACTTCCTGTTTTAAAAAGCAGCAAGGAGCATGGATTTATCCTTCGAAGCCGCACCATTTTCCATCCACAGAGCAGGAAAGCAATGCAGGTTACAACCTGCAGGACTATGTGTAAATACAGTTATTTGTATCCACTGAGGATTTTTTTTTTTGGTGTGCTAAGTGTAGTTTGATTATTCCAAAGAATGTAGCATATGGCAGTTATGTTGCATATGTTTAAGCAAGGTGTTTTATTTATAGAGGCATCCTCAAAAAGTAGGAAACAATACTTAAGTCTGCTACGAGAGTAATTACTTTTGATTTTTTAAAAACAATTATTTTATTACTTTCCTAGTAATTTTTTTTTAAGAAAAAGGAATTCTTTTAAAGCATAACTGGCAATACAATTAATGCACTGACGCCTTATTACAGCAAAGATGCTTTAAAGACTGTTTTCTGCTTAGCAAAACAGGTTACTGATAGCATACTATGTTTTATAGCATATTTTATGTTTTTAATTATGATGCAAGGAAATAAGAAAATCCAACCACTCACTGTCCAAGAAGCCCAATTCTACTGTTTTTAAACAGCAGACACATCTGCACACACCTTAGCCACATTGTATATTCTGCATATTGGGGTGAAGCTTCGGCAGTATCATTCAGATCTTGCCAAAAACGGCTCTCCCACCCCTAACTGCCACCTGCTGTGGGTTTCATTTATTATTGTTAAAGAAATGTCTACTTGGCATTGTCTACCCAACAGTCACTGATTGCTACTAATGTATCACTACACAATAACTGTTGGGTCTGAGGAGGAATATGACAACAGAAATGTTACCATGACGATGAAAACACCTGCAAACTGCAATACACAATATACAAGCTCTTATCTGTGTTGACAAAAGTCTTGGAAGCATTCTGGCTTACACTTGCTCAAAGTAATTTTTAACAGTTCAATAATTATTCCTGGAGGGTCTCTTTAAGGCCCATTTCCATGTATTCTATTAGTGTAAAATGTAATATGCAATGGTGATAGACAGTATTTTTCAGTTAAATGTCTTAACTCTCTTATTTTACTTTTATATCCTTTAACCTTTTATTTCAATGTACAGATTTTGTTTCATATTAGTCACTGGCGGAGTATATTCTATCTATATTCTTCCCTAAATTAGAATCAAATTGATGTTAATTTGACGACACAGGTAAGAGAATGAAAAGAGGCAAGATACAGACCTTTAAATTTAGTAAGATGATAATGCTGGATGAGTCTTTCAACAAAACCAACTGCTTCTGTTTTTTTTATTTATATACAATTTTAATTTCCCATATAATTAGCCTGAAATTCACTAAAACTGTATGAGAGAGCCTTTACATTATACATACACTTTTTGGAAAAAAGCAAGATCATCTGTTAGAGCATTTGAGAAAGTGGAATGTTTTATTAATCCAATATGTAGAGTTTTTAAAAGAGTGGAAATATGTCTTATATGTATTACTAGTGTTACACAGATAAATTGAGTTTCATAGGTACCCATCAAGAAGCTTGTTTTGTACTATTCCTAATGTATCAGCAGCTATTTGGTTCTGCAGAGACTTAACTACAACCAAGAAACTGAATTTTCTTTGGTTAGACACAGCACAGTGCAGCACCACTCCATACAACAGTCTTTATTGAAATAATATTAATTCATTGATAAATGAGGTAAAAACCTCATTCCCCTAAATGAACATTTTCACCTCTAGTAAAGGGTTTGATATGACAATAAGCTTTGGTCATTGTACATATGTGAATTAAAATTAACATTTGTAAAGTAAGAACAAAAGGTGTTTCTTCTAAGAAGGAAGTAATTGCATACTATGAAAAAAATTAAGTACCCATTGGTTACATAAGTACCAATTTTTTTCTTCCTAGAAATTTATACAGACACCTAAACTTTGTATAGCTGTTAAATAAAAAAGCACTAAGACACTCCATTCACAATATACTAAAAGCTTTCCAAGAACACAGATTCTGTTGGAAATGTGAATCAAACCATGTCAGCTCTACAGCTAGAACAGGGACAAAACAGAAGATCAGTTTACAACAGGAGTATGAAGGAACCAAAACACAGTGAAAACAGATGCCAGGTCTGTCTCAAAAGTTTTGCAGTATAGTTCTGCTTTTGCAGTATAACTCAAAGAAACAAATAAAAATACGCTTGCCTTTAGTGGTAATGCCTCTTTTATTCAACAGAGCACCAACTGATTGTAGGATTTGCTTATACTAAGCCATTTGTCACAACTCTGAATTATTTCTCTGACGACTATGGCCTTTTCAGTATAGAAAAATAAGAATATTAGTTACAACTTTCCAATTCTGATACAGACAAGCCTTTTGGCTGCACCATCCCTACTGTACCCTCAAATTGTATCCACCATTGAGAAACCACCACAAAATTGGAATTTTGGCCTTATGAAAACAACTTAGAATCATATATTCATTTCCACTGGAAAAGACCTTTAAGATCATTGAGTCCAGCCAATATTTAACTCTACCAATTCTGGTGCAAAACTCAGCACCACATCTCTGCATCTCTTAAACACTTCCAGATATGGAGATTCAGCCACCTCCTTGGGTAACCTATTCAAGTGTTTGAGAACCTCTGCAGTCAAGAAGTGTCTCCTAATATCCAACATAAACCTCCCTTACTTCATGTATTTAATGGTGAGATGGCATCCTGAAATTATTTTTCATTCAGCTAGGAAACAGGAAAAGAAACAACCAACCCAATAGCCGAACATACAAAGCAAATAATAAGATGTCCTAAGTAAAGCAATTTTTCTTCACAACAGAAAGCTGTCATGTCTAATATTTTACCATGTTTGAACAGTTACTTACTCAAAAAATACTACCAAAATTTAAAATCATTATCAGAATATGATCAGATAAAGGCTTTAAAATTCACTGTAATAAAGGAGAGGGAATGACCGTCCAAAGGTTCTCAAGAGATAAACTTGAACAGGAAAAATGACTAAGAGATACACTTTTATATGGTAGGAGATGTGTTGATGAACTGATAAAAGGACTTCTCATCAGCTACAAGTTATTTCTGAAACAAAACAGTAGATTTCCACATGCATTCAGGGGAAAGAAATCCCTATTATTGTCAGGCACACATTTTTACAAATAAAAGAGATACAGTCTTTTCAAAATGAGGTTTCATTTATTAATTCTTGATTGCTGCAATCATAATGGCTATCATTAAAAAACAGTGGGAACTGATGAGAGAACAGCAAAGAAACTGCTCTCTACTCACTTAAGAAAAGATAAGAGAGAAAAAAAATGTTACTTTTTTAAACAGGCAGTGGGATGAGGGTGACAAAGTGCTACAGCGAATAGGAGGGAGTTAAATATGCTAAGGACAAGTAGGGTGAAACACAAAATTATAGACATGGTAAAATTAGAGATCTTTGACAAAGATGACAAATGAAATGCTTTTATGCATCAGGGTCTTTCAAAAGACCCATCAAAATTTCTAGGCACATTACTAAACTGTTTTAAAATGCAAACTGTAAACCAGCAGGCTTTCCAAAGATGCTACAATCCTAGCAGACTATCCTGTCATTAACTCTTAACATCCCTCTCCACAAACACCCAAAGAACTATGCTCATTTTGCAGGCTTGAAGGTCAAAGTTCTAATGAACCAAAAAGATAAGCACCTTCTTGAAGCAAGTATGCTTCATTTACAGGAGTATCATCACATCACTCCACTTTTGCAGTGGAGGTGTTCAACTAGAGTGCCCAACTGTGTTCCTTATTCAAAATCAGATATATTGCTTCACTGACAAATAAGCAAAAAAATCCCAGAGATACACTAAAACTTACCTCTGGCTTTGGAACAAATGCTTGGCCTGGGATTACAAAACATTTTTCAACAGTGCAGAGATGCTGAGCCATGATGGACAGTCTGCTACGTTGCTTGCCTCCTGGATTAGCTGTAAGTCTCTATTGAAATATCAAAACATGGACATCAGTGAAACTGAATTGACCAAGAGGCCAATTATGTTAAAGCTTGGCTTTGATCATACAGAAAATCAGTCAACAAAATCCTCCTTCCCCCCCCCAAAAAAAAAAATAACCACAGGACAATTAAGAACTTACAACAAAGTTTATGCCCAGTTTATCTACATTATTTTCCTCCAAAGAATTCAGTATTATTTTCCTCCAAACATTTCAGTAAGATACTATCTTAATTTACAACCTGTGTCCTGTAATCAAATGTACATGAAAAGGAGTTCCTTGAATTTCTGCAGAACTTAATGAATGACAGAAGGATTTTTTTTATAGGCACAAGAGAGAATTAAAACTGCTCTGACTACAGGATTCATAGCAAACATAAGCCCAGCTGACAGTATTGTCACATCTTTTATTTCCACTGTTTCTGTATTAAATTACAATTTTTTCTCTTCCAAGATGAAACAAAGTTTCATAAACCCAGAATAAGACAGAAAACAGAATTTTCTCCATTATTAAGTGCTCTAGACTTACAACGCATGCAAGGAAAGGAGCTGGATCTACTTTACACTTTAAAGTACCTAACAGTAAGAGGATTTCATAGAATCATAGAACAGTTTGAGTTGGGAAAGACCTCTAATATTTAAAAGCTCCATTTAGTAATCCTCTGATTTTCCAAAAAAAGATCTTACAGAGATTATCCAAAAACTACCCTGGACAGAGGCTTTCCACACTTTCATGATATTACAAGAAACATGGTTAAGTCTCAAATGGAAAGAGACATTTCATTAACTGTGCAGAAATAGAATTCTGAAAATTCTTGTTCTTATTTACCACTACCTTAATAAAAAAATAAAGGATGAAAACAAATTTGCATATCTGGTAACATCTTTACAACCTGCAGATGGAAAGCCTACTCATGAAATGGTGCCATGCTTATTAGAAGTATCCTAGAAAAATAAAATTCAATACATTGCTGAAATTTTGTAAGTTATACTTTTTTTTCAGTTTGTTGTTGTTGTTTGTTTTTTTTTAAAAAAAACCAACTCTCCTTAAAGATAGTTCAAGAATTAACACAAAGCAAATAAAATAACTTTAAATGACTTTTCAAAAAAGACAACTCAGTAATTCTTTTTGCCTACATCCGCATTTAAAACTACTTTCATTATTGTTTCAGAGGAAGCCTATTAAAATAAGACCAACTATCCACTATTGTTCTTGAAAAAAAAACAAAACAAAAAAAAAAACCCCAAAAAAAAACCCAACACTAACAGGTTGCAAAGTCTAACAATGCAATCAGAGAGGCACTTCCTTCACCTCTGCAGTGGAAATGAAACAGGTCTAATGGCAGCTTTTCCAGTCCTTCCAGTGCCAATTCAAATAGACCAGTCTTTACTTCCCCCCAAAAAAAAAAAAAAAAAGTCTCATGCAGTTAGTGTCTGCTTCTTACCAACAGAAGGGATGTTAACCAACAACATCCACCTCTGAATAGTAACATCTCAAACCACTACATTAGCAGGAACATCTACCTGAGTATGGCACTGCTCAAGAAATTAAAGAATGCTGAAAATATACTAGCACAATAGAATGGCAGAACATCTTTGGGCTGGATGGGTCCCTTAAAGGTTATCTAATCCAAATCCCCTCTGCAGGAAGCAGGAACATCTTTTAACTACATCAGGCTGCTCAGAACCTCATTCAATCTGACCTTCAATGCTTCCAGGAATCTACTATCTCTCTGGGTAACCTGGTTCCAGTGTTTCACCACCCCGATTGTAATAATTTTCTTCCTTGTATCTAGTTTAAATATGCCTTCTTTTAGTTTAAAACCACTGTCTCTTATCCTATTGCAACGCACCCTGCTAAAATACTTCTGTAACCTGACCTATTTTTGTCGGGTTTTTCTCTTCAGTTCTCAAAAGTTTCTTTGTTCCTACTTTTAAAATATGAATGATGTCTGAAACTGGACTAAACAAACCATGATGGAGTTCAGCTAGCATTTTTGCATCTGGTATTGCAGTTTTTGAAAGGCATAAAACAAAACACAGATTCTGAAACCTAATCTGAAGTACAGTCAAGGTGGTACTTGACATCTGTTTTGATGCTGCTCATTATCGGCCACTCTCAGTGACTACCTTAGGAACAACTCTTTACTATTTTCTTCAGTAAGCTATACCATACAATTATGATTTTCATAAATGCATCTTAGCCCCCCATTTCCAATGAATCTGCAAAATCTGTCACAGAAAGTAACCCATGGTGGAAAAGCTGACCACATAAAGGAATCTTAAACACATTTTAGTGCACAAACTCCTATCTGCAAAACAACTTTTTTTTTTTGGAACAGAAGTATTTATATTTAACCCATATCAGTTATTAAAACATAATGGTAATTTTTCTTCTGTTTGCTGCTAAAAAAGTCTGAATTATTTTCCATTTTATTAGCACATTTTGCCTAGTATTCTAAAGAGACAGCAGTGTTATATACAAAATTTCTAAGCATTCTGCTCTTTTAACACACCTGTCTTATGTATGTCTCTTACAGTTCAGCATCCCACCTCCCAGCCTGCATATTATGTTGGCAGAGCAGTTCAGACAAACTACTCTCTGCCCAGCTTCACTCAAAATTAGAGACTGACAAAGATTTTCTATTTAAAATTAAATATGACTCATTTTAATGGAAGTGGGCCAGGAAGTAGCCAGCCTAGCTGGCAAATTTGAGGTGAAGCACTGAGGAATTTGTTGCAAGGTAAAACTCTTATCCACAAAGTCACAAACTGCAGGGAGACAAAATCATCTGCTCAACACTTAAAAGTGTCATTGTTACTGCTATGAATATATGACCTTATCCTCCTTGACAGGATCAGACTTCAGTATATAACATATTTACTGGTTCTTATCAACAGTTCAATTTAACCAAATCATACCAAAATAGAACATTCTGTAGTAACAGCTCTATACTGACGTAACTCAGCCAAAATAGCTGCATTACAAAGAAACAGAAAAGCAGGAAATTACTGTTAACAAGAAAGGTAAAGTTATCCTAACTGATTATTAAGCACATGGCTTCATTCCATGGCAGCATTTTACTATTCTGCTGAATTTAGGGAATAGGCCCTCAGGCTCTTAGCTTAGAAATAAACAGTAAAGACATCAAACTTTTGAGTACAAGACACTTTCCTTTCAGGAACACAAATTCACAGACACATAAAATATCAGCAGCAACTTGTATCTGCAGTACACTGGTCTCTTATTTACTGGTATTGAATATGCCAAATCATAATGGGTAACTTTTAGCAGCTCCAGAGGGTCAAAAAAAAAAAAAAAAAAAGATGTTAATTATCAGTATTTCTCATAATCATAGAACAGAAAATCTCTCTTAAATGAGTTTTTTGTGATGTCAAATCAATTATGGAAACACAAATCAGAAACTAGGAACCATTTTTTTCTTCAGTGGAAGATCTGTGTTTAAATAGATATAAGAACCAGAATCAAGACAGCCCTGAATGTGAACTCAATAACAATTAACACTGATTCACTGCATGGCCTTGAATAAGATAATCAATTTCCTAGTGTTTCTAATTTCTCAGTATTCTAAGTACAAAGAAACTTAGAAGTTCATGGTATTTTGCATCTCATTGCACTATGCTGAGTGCAGAAGCACTATAATCTGCATGTCACCAATGGCACATGCAGCTGGATAATGCTATATAAAGAACAGAGTGCATTTACACTCTCAGTGATAGGCCATTTTTTTCACCTCTGCCATAAAACCTTATATCTTGCTCATCATCACCTTGCATTTTACATCATAGTCAATTAGCCATATCTTGTAACAAGGGTTTAATCTCGAATTACACGAAGTCCTTGTGGAAAATGGATCTCAATCTTTTTAATGCTTGAAACCATATGGAGCTCAGCACCGAATTAAGATGTGATTTCAGGTGATTGTCCCTGCTGTTCTCTAGAGCCACCTACTGGAATTCAGCAATTGTCTTAATCTTGACTGCAAGGCTATAGTATAACAGCTCAATATGGTTTTCCATGACCCCAAAAAATGACAGCATGCCACATGCATGTAGAATTCTTACAAATGTACGTACCCAAAAAAAGCCACAGCAAGGTTTTTCCTATTAGAATTTTTACTTTGAAAGATGAAAGCTAAGACAACCCACACAGTTGTGCACAGAAAAAGAGTTATTTACAAACATGAGTGATTAGATGGAAATTCAGCTGAGTTGCTGGTAAGAAGCCATAAAGCTTTCGTAACTACAAAGCATGAAGTCTTCCAGCCTTCAGATTATGATACGTTTCATGCAATGGCAACCAAAATAAATTATTAAGTGTGAAAGCACTGTGGAATAAGCCAACTTAGTATCAATTAATCTAGAATATCAGCTAGAATTAACACTACAATATAACATACTAGTTTGTCCTTTGAGAATCTAACTATTGAGACAAAGTAAGATCTTAATCTGCTCTCAGGATTTGCTGCAACAGAACTCAAGTGCCCTTTCTCAAACAGCAACAGTCAGCAACCCATTATTTTTGATTTCAAGTCTTGTTCCAAAAAGCCAGTCAGTTTCCACACTCTTGACAAACACTCCCTTTGTTTTAGAAGTCCTTAATCACAAAGGGAAATAGTGCTAAACTTTCATTTTTCCTTATTTCAAGGAAGGTGTTTTTCTACAAAATTATTTTTAATTAAGAGGGCAAAGTAAATGACTGTGTTTCTTGAGATGATTGAAAGGAAAAACAGATTGATGAAATTGTGTGTGAATGACTGTGAGAAAAGAAAGATATTTAAAACCAGAAAAGGGATGTAGAACCTTTTAATGTTGAGGAAATTAGACTTCAGAAAACACCTCAAGGAAGTACAGTCATTCATAAGGTATTTTAAAATAAATTATATTTATGTGCTGTGAAAGGATCCAAGCAGATAAGTCAACATTAAAACTAAAAATTGAACCAACTCTTTCCTCCCTAGGCCAACTAAGACTAAGTTTGTGCTATTAATAGATAAGGTTGCATGTAAAGAAATTTCTCCTTAATTTAGCATCTGTAACATTTTGGAAAACACTAACATCTTACCTCTGCAACTTCCTTCTGAAAAGTCAATGTCATCTGTGTCCTGCCATAAATAAAAGGTCCATCCTTTCCAGAAACATTTTCAAGCCATTTGATGATTAGGGGAGTTGAAACACTGAAGGGTAGATTCCCAATGATATGTATATCTGGTGGCTCTGTTAATGTTTGATGGAAAAAAAACAACTGTCAAGAAATTTAGGATAAGATTTTACATGAAAGAACAAGTAAGTAGATAATATGTGTTCATATCAACAGACTTAAAATATGAAAACAATTTTTATAAGCCATGCCAAAATTATGCCTTTCTATTTACACTTGTCTTGCACTGACAAAACTCTGTTACTATTCTCAGTAATTATTTGGAAAAAAAAGTGGTTAAAATTGGTTCTAGTTTACACTTGAATAAATCAGTAGCTTCAGTTATCAGTAGACTGCAGCTGAGATACTCCAGGACAGAATTGTAAAACTAGCAAAATTACAACAGTGTTTCCATGATTTTAGACAATGTCTAGGGGTACAGAGCAAATAGCCACACTCATTCTTCTGTCAAACACATTTTTCCCAGGAACTTTAGACTTCATAATCCCCCAAACAATCACGTAACTCAAAGTGAATAGAGCTCTCTCCTTCTGTACTGAGTCCTCTGAAACTGAGAGGTCTTAGAGCATGTAAAAGACTGCCACGAGTGATATGTATTTTTCAGTTATGGATCACATCAGCATATGTGTGTTGTACAACATAGAGCACGCATTTTACTAGCAGAGATGATTATGTCTAAGCAGGACAACAGAAGTGGACAAAACAAAATCAAGTGTTTTGTTTCTTAGATACTGCAGCATTTAATAACATTATTATGAAATAGTAACATAATTATATTAGTTTTCTGGCACACTTTAGTAGTTATGCACTCTTTAGGCTGTGATATTTTTAGCATATTTGCCACACAGATGCTCACACAGATCAGAGGTGGCCAAGTATTGTCTTGAAACCACAGGCCTTCCAGATTTTCCTATGACAGCAATATAGAAAAAGTATCTCTTACCTCTAATTAGTTATCTCCAAAGACAATGCTTTTTATCTACGTTCCAGAAAGGTAAATACTTAAAAACTGCAGTACACCTTTAAACATGCATTTGCTCACAGTTTTGTTTTGTGAAGCACTTATGTTTTGCAATGAGGTAAACACAGCATGAAATTTTCCAAGGTGAACATAATGTGGAATGGTCCTTTATGTCTGAAGTCAGAAAGCAGTTTACTGCTCTTTGAATACTCCAGACACTGACTCTGGAAAAGGGGACTGAGAGGTCATTTCTCATTTATCTAACAGTAATACATGCTTTAAAACTAAGATGAAATTGACTCCTAGGAGAACCTCATATTTGGGAGGAGGCTGGGGGCGGGGAATGGGGGAGAAGCAAACAGAAACCCAAACAAAAAAACTGAGTAGATTCTGCTTTTGCCAGCCGAACCCTAAGCAATGCTAAACCTGAATTTGAGGACACATTTCCTAAAGGTTTCAAAGCAAATTAGAGAAATGTCAATGGAACAACACGTCTGTGGCTTCCACCTTCTTCAAAATAAGGAAAAAGCTGGGGAATGTATGTATCATTTGATTTTACACTTTCCAAGAGTCATTACTGTACAGTCAAGACACTCTAACGTTAATAATTGCAAAGCTCCTCACTGTTTACCAAGGTGAACAGCACACAAATTCCACATTTTTTTTCTGTTTCCTTCTAAAAAAGAATAAAGTTAGCTCGTCTCTCCTTACCTTCAAAACACACCAGAAGAGAGTAAGCCCTGCACTCAGTGAACTCCAACTATATCATCACACTTTGGAATAACTCAGAAGCCTTAAAAATGAAATAAACCAAATGCAGATACTCACCATCCTCCCAGTTCTTTTTTAAGTGTTTTGGAAAAGCCTTTTCCATCTTATATGTCAGGATATCTCCATGAACAATGCGCACTTTTCCTGGAGCTGCTTCAGAGAGTATCTGTTTGTGAGCAAGCAAGCAGAATTCAGTGAGCATTGACCTAACTGATACCCAGTTCCAGCCACAGCAGGAATGAAAATCATTGCTATATATCTATCTTCAATAGACAAAAAAAAACAAAACAACAGCCAAACAAATGAAAAAAACACAAAGAAAACACTCTAAGTATTTACTACCAAAAAGCAAACGTTAATGAAAAAAATGAAGTGTGGTTCAGTAAACTCCTACTATTCACAGCTGAAACTTGAAAAGACTGCTAAGAGCCTCTTCAGCAAGAACAAACTGGGCTGCTAACAGGGCCCCACCTGATGAAAGTAATAATGCAATCAGCAGGCTTTGGAAAGTTTTCAGATCCATTACCTATGAAAACAAGGCTCACGTTGTTTATTTTGTCTTCTCTGCAACTATAGGGTCTATTATGCACTTTTAGCTGCAGAAGTACTCAAGTAATTTTTCTTTTACACAAAAAGGAGGTGGAATGATTCTCTTAATACTTCCTGTAGTAATATGAACTCACACCATTAATAAAAAAGGAGTTTCCAAATATGGTGATGCAAGTACCTAACCATAGAGAAAAATCTCACAAAATTCTCTTTTTAGATGCTATAAACCCTACTCTGTTGTCAACTTGTCTATCTCACTTCAGTAGTTTATCTAGTATTTAACAAAGGCTGAAATGCAAACACAGCACCAGCTGTGGCTTGATGACCAATTCTTTCATGTCTGGTGTCATTTCACACAATCAAATTTAGTTTCGAAGTAGCACTCCTAAGTTAGAATAGTAATTTTCAAAAGCCTATGGGACAATTTTGCTTCAGCACAGTAATCCAAACCCGTAAGTAGTTATGTGATAGTGGCTTAAACGCAGAAATAAACTGATCACCATTGTTAGCTCCATGTATGCTCAGGGCAATAAACAGCTTTTGCAAGACTCTGAGCCAAATGAAAGTGCTTTCTGTTACTATTCACAAAATATTGTATGACTTTTTAAATTTTTGAGTTGTATTTTACTGTCAAGACAGCTAAATTTTGTGTAATGCACTAAAAAAAGGCTTAATTAAAAACTCAATGTTCCTACACATTTTAAGTGCAATTATTTTCAAATCTAAAGAATAAATCTAACCTCAACTCCAAACCACTTAAAGGATTTTGAAGCATTACACTAGCAATTATATGGCATAGAAATTCACTAATCTGCCATGATTTGTCAAATCTTTCCCTGAAGCTGTTACAAATGCTATAACAGGATAAAAGATAATGTAAGATCAATAAAGTTGGAAAATAGCAGAGTTGCCTACACAACCATGAATTAACTTTTTAAAAAAATAATGGTCTTCATGTCACAAGGAGCTTAGGGATTTTTGAGTATTGCACTTACATAAATGAGAACTGCATTTAATTTGTGAGCAAAAAATCACAGCTGTTTATTTCTAATTTGAAATAAAGACTCTGAAACCCACCGAAACTGTCCCTAATGCATGCAACTGATAGAGCTCCAGGAGCTTGTGCACAAAGGGTGCAAGCTAAGCGATTCACCATTACACAGATCCTCTCATTCTTCACACACAACAAAAGGGCACAAAAAAACCAATAAAGGACATAGTATGAAAAACGAAATAGCACTCCTGGAAGAATTCTATATTCAATCCGCTCTCTGGCTAAGAGCATCCCTTCTCTCCTCATAAATCTTTCCAGCCTAACAACTATTAGGGCATATGGAATAAGGAAGTTGTGATTCTTTAAGAGTGAGACAGAAGTGACAGCTTGCATAAACTTTTACTCTGCACACAAACGATCTGCACTGTATTTCAGTTTTGCATTAAAGAGGATCCCAACTTCAGTTTTCTGATAAAGACCACAGCCTGGAAAAATAGTTAAATGCTGCATGCTTTATGTCGGTGACTTTAGAACTGACTAAACAGACATTTTAAACTAATAATCCCCAGCTGTTATTTTAATCTCAGGCATTTTCTGTTTCCAAATCTCAAACCTTTCATAAGCATTTTGTTTTGATAGAGCTTTTAATGGTAAAACAGAAAGTTGATAGAGCTTTTAATGGTAAAACAGAAAGAAAAAAGTAGTACAACACATTATCACAAAACCCAGATTGTTTCTGCTATGTGTTATCTTATTTGGAGGGTTAAAAAGTACCAAATTTAACATTAATGGATGCAACGTATTTCTTGTTCAATAACATCCAGTTACTGAATTAGAACATCTTTACATTTATTTCTACTGTGAGGTTGCCAATTAAAAATAATGACTAACATTAATTGAGTAGTGAAGATCATTAAATATCAAAAGCTCATTATAGACCCCAAAAAGTATACCTTTGTTCAGAGAAATCTCTTGTACTAGCTGCAATTTTGGAAGATGTAAAAAATGTCTAAGTACTTTAAAAATGCTGTTAACTAAAGCAAGTATCAATTAATCTCAATTTGTCTCCAATCCCAAACCAGTTCTGGTTGCCCCTCTCAAATAAAAGTGAAACAAAGTTTTGACTTTAAGTTGTTAAGGTAAATATTGCTTGTTGTAACTTGTCAATGGCCAACTCCACAAACATAGTTACATGCACTTTCAGGATTAAGGATATGAGCAGTTTTATTAATCTCTTACATTGGTTTGGTCTTACAAAGAGGAGGCAGCAGGTCTCAAGTGAGCTTCCTATTTATTTTCACTGCTAATTTGCTACAGAAGATACAGTACAATGTAAGGACAGCTCTTTGAACTACTATAATCTGCACAAGAGAACAGACAAATCTGCAGATATTTTTGGACTGGCTTTCTTGCTAGATTTACACATCTAAATTCCATAACGTATCGCAGACTCAAAGAATTGCCACAGGCAGGGACACCCTCCACTAGATCAGGTTGCCCAGAGCCACATGCAGCCAGACCTTAAAAATGTCCAGGGATATGGCTTCCACCACCTCCCTGGGCAAACTGTTATATTGTGTAGAACTTCTTCCTAATGTCTAAGCGAAATATACCCTCCTCTAGCTTGGATCCATTCCACCTGGTGCTATCACTACCCAACACCCCCAAAAAGTCCACTAGCTTCCCTGTAGGCCCCCTTCAGGTATTGGAATGCCACAATAAGGTCTCCTTGGAGCCTTCTCTTCTTCAGACTGATTTGAAAAATGGCACCATGATGTGTGAAGGTATAACAATTTTTTTAAAAAGGCAGCAAAAGTGTAGGTGAATATATTTTTCTTTAAAATGTATACTAAAATTCTTGCATTATTCTTCTGTGTATGAATGTTAATCCACTTCGAAATGTATTAACTGGAGATATGCTTTTGCAATTTTATAAACTTTAAAGCATATTTATTAGGGTTAAAATGCAAAATAAAACCAAAGAGCACTACATTGAACTTCCAAGCTACTGTTATCACCTGCACTGTGAAACGCACCCAAAATACCTTGACCTGAAAAAAACATGCCTCAGCATTAATGGAGCCTGGACAGGCTATGACAAAGCAGCAATTAATTGCTATGCTGCACATTTTCATTCTCATGCAAATTATAACAGTGATTCAAGGCAAAGAAGGAAATTTATTTTCAATGCTGAGATCTCCACAAGACATTTGGAAACTTTCTGTTTTCTTGAAACATTCTTATTCCATGTTGTGAGTATATTTGGACTAATTGCTCTCCAGTTGGTACCTGCAATCCTGGAATAAATCGAGCATCTTTTTCAATTAAAAGGAGTTGTTCAACACCAGCACTGAGAATGGATCTGGTAATTCCTCCTGGCCCAGGACCCACTTCACAAACATGGGCATTTCTGAGCTCACCAGCTTGTTTCACTATCTTGTCTGTAAGACACAAAGCACATATGAAGCCTTTATTCTCCAGAAGGCACAAATCACAAAGATAGACTAATTGTTTATTGTTAAAGCACAAGTGTGCTTATCTCACAACAGACCCAGTGACACATCCAGTTAAATGACCACGCACCTGCTAGACTGCACAGAATTCAGATTTGTTTCATAGTACAAGATATGCTCAACTATTTTTAAAGAAATACTATTTTCAGTCTAATCTCTACAATACATATTGCTGTGCTTTGCAGAATCAAATAGAATATTATTTCTCATCTATAAACTAGCAGTACTGTTTTGTAAATAAGCACTTGTGTTCAACACCCTAAAGTCTCACTTATTCTTGTTTCTATACTTTAGTACAGTACTTCAATTTCAAGGGAATTTAAGAAACAAAAAGATCCAGTGAAGCTTTATAAAGATTATGGTTTTACGAGGGAGGAGATGAAGAAAAGCAAGAGTTGGAACACAAGCAATCAATAGTTACAGAAAGTGGGGGCAGTTGAAAGGTCAGGAACACCAATATATAATTGGGAAGATACAACACCTGAAGATATTATATTCAGGGAAGAAAAAAAGATTGAGAATTAAAATAAGAATTAAAAACATAGCTAATGGATCAAAGGGATGCCTAGGAAGCATGATAAGATGCTGAGAGAAATAATGCTGCTCACAACATAACTTCTTAAGTGTGTAATTAAAAAGTATCTGAAGACTTCTCTACTTTGAAGGCTTTACTAAATACATACAGACATTTTTACTCCAGGGTAGGAGTCCAGTTGTTCAGGAAATAGCACTGAGTTTCATGTTCATATACTAAATCTTTATCAGCCTGAATCTTTAAATGTAATCAAATCATCATCTACAGGAAGCGGCACTGCATTTAGTACTGCAAAATCCAGTCACCACCACTAGGAGAGCAGAGAAGCTACTGACTGAACAGTGCCAACTTTGTCACCATTGTTCACATAAATCTGGAGAAAACTGAATTATTGATAAGAATGCAACTGATTAAAAAAAAAAAACTAGCACATTTATAGTAAGCAAATTACCTTCCTAAACACAGTATATAGTAAATTAAAGTGCACAATGAGTTACAGCACTTTATGTGATCGATGGTAATCTAGGAAAAAAAAAAATCTGAATTTTTAATCTAATGGAATGGTGAAAGTATTACCAAGGCTTGGATTTTTGCACTTCAATTAATAACCCATATTTTATCATGGAATCAGTCAGCGTTGGAAGAGACCACAAGGATCATCTAGCTCCAACCCCCCTGCCATATGGAGTAATATTCCATTACAGAGGAATGTTTTCCACCCAAACATTATCCTATTACTTATAAAAAACACACACTTTCTAGGAACAGAAAGTAAAATCTACTTATAGACAAAGTTAAAATACTTAAAGTCTTTGAAATTTACCATTCAGCTGCTTTTAGTTTGACAGATATCATCATGCAAATACCATCTCCTTAGCTAGAATCTGGATTCTGAAGAAAGCTGGGATACATGTTGTACAGTAGCTAAAATTATTAGAATAAGACATTTAACCTGTCAATCGCAAATCCAGTAGAAAATTCTGTGAAAGTTGTTTCTGTGCTTTAAGGCGGAACAGTTTAATAATCTCTCCAACGGTCGGCAGGGGAGGCAATCGGAAAGCTGCTGCCTTTCCTGAAACAGCCATAAGACAAAATTCTTGCTCCTTCCTCCTAGAGGGAGATTGAAAAGATGATTCTAGTGTATGCAGTAAATTCTAATATACTTAACATTAAAAATGCTACTATGTTTACAGGCCAAGACATGATTTGTGAATCATTACTCAAGTACTAAAGTTTAAACATCAGTATTTTGACTACTGTCAGTGTTTATGCTCAGCATGCATTTGTGGGATCTGTTAAAAGTCTCTCATTTTGCAGGTTTGCCAAAACATCAGGTAAGACAAAACCCTCTCAGTTCAGTATCAGTGACTTCATAATCTGCTTGAATTCACAGTATCACATAATGACGATATAAAGTGTAGCTGAAAAAAAAAATTAAAAGGGTTTGGGGATTTTTAATTACTGAATCACTTAAGCAAGCATAAAGCTAAAAATATCAAGTGTAAGCAACGGCATTAACAGACTAATTCTTTTCACTTCCAGCACGTCAGCACGAAGTATTTTACCTCTACTCACACCTGCCAGCCCTGCCTCACCGTTAGGCCTCGGGGCTAGCAATCTCCAGCACGCAGTGCTCACTGCCTGTCATACAGCGTTAGTGCTTTCTGAGACACAGCCCGACAGACAAGCGACTTGGTGGGTCGAGCCCATCGGCACTTCAGATTCAGCCGCCTCTTGACAGGGAGCAAATTAGCGGAACGGCGAGACCAGTGAGCAGGAGGCAGAGGTGGCTGTTCTACGCCGACAGCGGGCCGAGGGCACCGCACACCCCCTCCTGCCACGGGGAGATGTGTCACCAGCCGCTCCTCTCACCCAAGCGGCTGAGACAACCCGGCCATCCCCACGACGGCAAGGCAGAAACCCCACTGCCCTGCCCGGGGGGCCTCTCCCGTGACAGTCCCCCACCCCTGCAGCACAACGTGCCAATCAGGTAGGCCTCGCCCCGTGTCCCACCGCCTGGCCGCTCATATTCCCCTCTGCCGGAAGACCAGCGGCGCAGAGTCCACGCTCGGACAGACGGCGCTATAAGGGGTGACAAGCCGCCGCCTGCGCAGCCGCAAAGCCATCAGCGTGGCTCAAGCAAGGGGGGACCGCAAGGTCCGCGGGAAGACCAGAGCAGGGCGCTACGCAGAGCCGCCGCGGGGACCAGGCTGGAGGGCAAGACCGCCACTCAACCACACACTCGTCTTCTCCCTCAGCCGCTCTAAGCGGCGCCGCGGTGCCTTACGCTGTGGAGCGGATCTAACCCGGAACAGGAACTGCCGAGCCCCTGCATGCACGTTACCCCGGCACGCGCAGGCGCCTGCTCCGCGCCTGAACTGGGCGGGTGGTGCCACGGCGCCCTCCCGTCTGCGCATGCGCCGGCGCCGCGGGTTCGCTGTTGGTGGCTGTGGTTGCTGTGCTCCCTGTGCTCCCTGTGCTCCCTGTGCTCCCGTGAGTTGCGGGTCGGGGGTCGGTGGTCGGTGACGTTTCACAGAGTGTGTATTCGAATGCTTGCTGCTCCAGGGGCTGCCAGGCAAGATTCCTGCTGCTCCACTCGCGGGGCCCCGGAGCAAGGCCCCATGGGTGCTCTAGGCTCTGTTTTGCAGAGGTGGGCTTGAAGTGAAGTGGCTCTGGGTGTGCTTTACTGCCACAAAGGTAATTCTAGGCAATAAAAACATTGCTGTTTACAGTCATCGTTATGGGGTAAAATGCACTTCACCAATTTACGTGGTAGCTGCATTTGTCTGGCGCTCTCTGAAATAGAAAACAGTGCAGGCTCTAGGAACACCACGGTGCAGTGTTGTAAAGGCAATGTTACATGCAACACCATGGTCATGAAATGCTGCCCTCCATAAAAATTCTGAGACGCACTTTGATGATTATTTTATATCATCTTGAAGTGAATAAGATGCAAATAGGAGGACAAGTTGTAAAAGGCCAGACGGCAGTGAAAGATGATAAGGAAATCACAGAATCAGTCAGGGTGTAACAACCAAAAGAGGTTAGAGACAGAAAATCTTTTATTTTCTACTCTGCTGGAAGTATTCTCATGCCACAAGGCCTCTATTCTTCAAAGAGTTCTCAAAAACACTACTTTCTATTGTTTGTTGAAATAAACTGTGTATTATTTCTATTGCACTACCTCATAAGGATCTTAAATAGATTTTAGGAGTGTATTGCACCAGGCACTGTACAAACAACACAGTGATGCCCTCTCTCAAAAAAAACCCGTGTAACACTGAAGAAAATAAATTCGAAGTAGGGGAAAGTGTAGGTAAGATAATAGCACAGAGATGTACCTTTGCACTGTCACAGCAGTTTTTGATGCCACAGGCTGTAAAAAGAGTGCCAAGCTGTTGTGGAACATCTTCAATATTAATTCCGTAGGAACTGTAAGATTGTTTTTTGCTCTTTGATCGTGAAGGGAATGCATTTTACAGTAACTTTATTGAGCTGCATGTTCTGCTCTACGACAATTGCATCCAGTGTGAAATAAACAAGAACAGTTCTACATTTCTTTCCCTAGAGCAAAACAATCCAGATACGGGGGAAATCTGCCTACTTTTGTCAGTCTACAACTGTGGATTCATCAGGCTGCATTGTGATTAAGAACTGTATTTTCCTTATTACTACTTCAGTAGTGTTCAGCAAAACCTAAACACTCAAGGAACAAAGACTTTCTGTTAGCAGAAAATCTGGCAGAAATATCTGTCCAGACTGCTGAGTTCTTTCCTAACTCAGGAAGTATAGAGATCCCTGGCTCTCTCTATTGCCACAGCAGATGTCTGAAAATCACTCTATTTATTTTAAAACATTAGAATTTCTTTTAATGCTTGATTCTTCTGATGTGCTTTTTTTTTTAATTTGTGGGCCATTTAATCTACTCGGGTCGCATTGTCAAGCTCTAGCTATAACCACACTAGAAAGTTTATTTTCAGTTGACAGTTTTGATTTCCACTCAATCATACCATCCTGGTGCTAGGGCATTTAGAAGAAATACCAGTTAATGCAAAGTTTAGGGTAAAATGCCAGGAATGCCAGGAATGAGGAGAATCCAGACTATTCTCATGGAGAAATGGCCTCTGCAGAAGTGGGGTTTTCACACTGCAAGTAGGACTCAAAACAACAAACTGGGTCTCGGCACAGCAAGCTGCTGCACCATTCTCACCCATTTATCGCTGTCAATTTTACAGCAGTATGGAGCATTGATGTTCTAGTGAGCTTAGTCTGGTTCACCAAAACACCCATGTCTCCATCACAGAGAATGTTTGATGAGGGTAATAGTTGTTTATGTCTTAATTAGGCTCTCTGGTAGAGCTTCAGAATTAGAGTTTATGATAAAAAAAAAAAAAGAAGAAAAAAAACCAAGTAAAAACATTCTCGGTGCTTGTAACATGTCCCATGAAGTACAGCATACTGCATCAACTGAAACACAGAATTTTACACTCTGGCTGTGTTCATGAAGAACAAGTACAAAATAATGTGAAATTCTGAGAAGCATATGAGATGTGTACTATCACACAGGCAGCTGTTTATCACCACACTGTCACCATGTATACCTTCTTTGCACCAATATGATTTATGGTCTTGTGAAACCCAACCACAGACTGGGAGCAGCACGCAGCCTGTAAGTTCCCCACAAGGGGAGAGTACAAAGCAGGCTCTCTCCCTGGGTTTTCCTTTCTTGCTGCTGCATTTTCTGTGGGGTTGTTTGAAAATGTGTTTACCTCCTCTGGACTTTCTAAACATGATGGTAGAGTTGGATGAGGCCTTTGAACTCCTTCTTCCCGGTTTATGTCCGGCAAGTCAGTCAGTACAGATGCTGGGTGTGAGTGCTCAGAAATCAGCACTATGGTTTATAAGTGCTTTACACCTGTGATGGGTTGTTTATTCTCTCAGAAAAGTGATACTCAGAAAGAGTACAGAGAGGAAACCCTTAAGCTTCTCTTCTCTAGCTTCTATCTCAATTACAGAGGTGGGAGAGGGGTCATTTTGAGCATGGAAGGATTTCTGTCTTTCAGATGCTGAAAGGAAATTTATAAAATACAGAAGGCATAAACTTCCAGGCATGAGTATCGGACCGAGCCGTCTGGCCACTGGGTGCCACTCTTGTTCCACAGCAAGTGAACCACACTGTCTGGCAAGGAACAAAAAGTTTACTGACTGCTCTGTATGTCCTTATGTTGAGTGAGGCTGCCAGAATACAAATGCTGTGTAGTCCGCCTAGCAGAAATAAAAAGCAGAAGGTCAGTGATAGGTGCTTACGGTAAACAAGAAAGGAAGATTTAGCAAGCGAGATCTAAG
Source organism: Psilopogon haemacephalus (assembly GCA_013396835.1). NCBI lineage: Eukaryota > Metazoa > Chordata > Aves > Piciformes > Megalaimidae > Psilopogon > Psilopogon haemacephalus. The sequence goes on from VWZI01002853.1 coordinate 179,840, forward strand.
CTGCAAAACCTCGGGGTTCAGGTTTGCTGAACACGTTAAAGAATAGGCTGTTACTCATAGTTGCGCTGGTTCTCAGGAGCTCCTAAGTAGGCTAGACTAGAATTTGTATTTTGCTAAGAGAAAGGTAAGAAAACTGATTTTAAAACATATTTCGAAATAAAGCATTTCATAAACTGTTAAATTTTTAATTAGCTTTTTGCATCTAGTGCAGCTAGAACAATAAATTGTCATGCCACTGTTAAAACCTTGCCCAGTGTATATCATTAGGGTGCTGTAGTTACCACAGCATTCTGACCAGGCATTTTTGAGGTGGCAAACTACCACCTCTGCTGTAGTGAGGAGTACAGGAGAATAAAGTTGACTGGAATGACTCCTTAGTTCTGGCTAAGGGAAGTGCTAAACTGAAGAGAAAAATAATCAGCAAGAAATTGCTTCTGTAATGAATGATGTGAGGTTTTTCTAACTGTCATATGCCTGAAGCTTTACCTGGGATCAGTTGCTACAGTTGTCTTAAAGTCATGGTGACTGTACTCGTTTCTAACATATGGGAATACTTTTAAGTCAGTCTGATACAATTTTAATCCATAATATTCTAATATTTTTGAAAATACATCAGCGGTCTGCTCACTTGCAGATATATTGTGTCATACTGTGATCTGAAAATGGAAGTGAGGGATATACTGATTTCTTTCTGGCTCTTCACTTGCAAAACTCTTGTTTGGAGTTGATTTGGAGCCACAGCTCTGCTCAGACTGTTAATGAATGTATCTGTTCAGCCCTATTTATTAAATAGACCCTATTCAATGTTGTGTTCAAAACTTAGAGTGCTGGGGAGGTTGTTTGGGTTGCACCTAGAGGTCCCCAGCAGAACTCCAGCATATAAGAAATTGTACTAACACAGCAGAAGATAAGACCTCTGTCAGGAAAATCTTTCCATATGAGTCCAAAATAATAGGGAAAAGTGGATACTGACAGATGAAGATGAGTTAGTGCTAGTCAACATGACAAGCTGTAGTCTCAGCAAGGTAGCCTTTTTTCTGTAACATCACAAAGGAAGGATCTGAAAGGTATAATAAAGGAAGTTCGCAGATGTTTACAGGGCGGGCAGAGGGGTAAAAGCATCAAGGTGCTTCTTTGAAATGGGGGCTGCTCTCATGAACCAAGTGACCTTTCAGCTATGAGTAGGTTTCCAGAAAGTCAAATCAGAAATCTTTGTATAGAAGCAAGTGAAAATAGGGGTTTGTGGCATGTGTTGCAATCTAAACAGTGAAGCAGTGGAAGATGTAAAAAGAGGAGGGATCTCTTGATAAGACGAGTAGAACAAGAGAGTACTTATAAAGACCAGAGAGAACATGGTTTCAATTTGCAGGGTATGAAGAGCTGAGAATTGGATGAGAATTTAAACTACATGAGTGAAAAAGTATTTTACAGATGCTGTACAGGAATATTTGCAAGAAAAAGGCTGGGAATAAGGCCCAGTTGGAGATTCAAGCTGATAATGATTATATAAGTAGATGGGAGCACAGTGGTAATATTATTGACAGTGCTTAGAAAAAGAATTGCTAGGAATGAGTAGGAAGAACACTGGAAGCTTTAGTTTTTGGTTTTTTATGACTAGAAAGCACTTCCAAAATGCTCTGTGTACTTGATAGCAGAAAGTATTTAGGAAAGTATTTGAAGGACAGTGAGAGTCTACTAGAACAGAAACTATAAATGAGAAGGATATGAAAGCCTGGATCTGGCTGTTAGGTAGGACAGCTGAGCATTGGAGAACAAGATCTAACCAAGACTCTGAGGGTTTGTTATTCTAAGTACCCATGAAATTTGTTTCTATGTTAAATAAAAGGTCTGAAAACAGGACTTTAGAATCAGCAGGAATCCAAAGTGTAGCTGCACTTGGATCAGTAGTTCATGGACTTGTGGAGTCACACTAATGAATAAGAGATCACAAAAAGAATAGAAATAGGATGTTGGAGGACTTTGGGGTGAAGATAAATGAATTGTACCTGGTATGAGAGAAATGGAGAGTTTCTTTGGTTAAACCCACAGTGACTAGGCAGCACAGGATCAAAACAACTTACTAGATTTTGCTAAAGCAAGCAGTCAGTTATGCGGCATTGTTGGAGTGTCACATGAAAGTCAAGTCCTTAGAGACTCTTGTTTGCAATGTGGTGTATCAAGATGTACGTCTGAATATCCACAGTATCAAAGTATCTCATCTACAAGTTATCAAGCCTAGCAATAGGATGTGGAACAAGTACAGCAGTTAATGTGACTTTTGGGTTTTAGGAATAACATAGCTTGCCAATATCCATTCATTAACTCAAGATTCTTTTTTTCTCGATCTCTGTTCCTCAAGTCATAGAATCATATAAGTGGTTTGGTTGGAAAAGACCTTTAAGATTATTGAATCCAACCATTCTCTAACTCTGTCTAAGTCTGGTGCTAAACCAAGTCTGTTAGCAGCACATCTCTGCATCTTTTAAATGCCTCCAGGGATAATGACTGAAGTACCAACATGGGCAGCCTATTGCAGTGTTTGAGAACCCTTTCAGTTAAGAAGTTTCTTCTAATATCCATTCTGAACCTCCCCTTTTGCAAGTTCCTGGCCCTGTATGATAAAGAGGTGTTTCCAAATTAGAAAGTATTTTAGAGATTTTCCCTTTTTTCCCCACTCACTTTTCCCTTCCATTTTCACTGAGCCTGACCACTGTCTCTCCTCAGTTGCAGAATGAGGCACTTTCTGCTGAGAATGAGAAGGAAAAAGAGGAGGGCTTGGAGTTGCAGTCAACAATAGCCTGAAGTATCCCACCCACCCGACTCTGACATCAAGGACTACAATGGCCTCAAGACCACCAGGTTGCTGCAGCACAGGGATGCTGTCCTTCACATCAGTGAGGACAATGGGACAGAGACCTGCTTGCTGGCCACTCGCTTCAGCTTCACAAATGTGGAACTTGGGAAGACTGATGTCAGTCTCAGTGAATCTCATGTTTAATGCTTGAAGGGAGGAGTATGAGAGTGTGTACCAGCTCCTTTGAGTTCCCTGTTAACTAGTAACTAATAAAAATAAGAGCACTTTATTATCCAAAAGCAGTAAATAGAGCACTGGCCAGTTTGTGTTTGTGAAATCTCATTTCAGGACAAGACTGCAGAAATAGAGAATTTTTTCCAAATTTTCCAAATTTCAGGGTAGGGATTTGTGGACAAATTTGGAGTCCAGAAAACCTGGAACTGGCAGCCATGACTCTTGTATTTCATCAGTTCAGAGCATCAGATTAGGTCAAATTCAGATGCGTTGTTTTTAATACCCTTATAGATCTTAAAAGAATTGTTTTCTGCAAAAATTTCTTTGTTATCTCCTTGTGAAATGTTTTCTTATGCTTAGATGTATTCTATATAGTTAGGAAGGTGCTCTGCTGACCTGGCTATAAACACATCTGACAATTTCTTAACCAGTCATGTAGCTTCTTCTTTGAGATCTGTGATAGGTTTGCTCTGAGGAATTGTTTGTGTCCTCTGCCAAGGCACATATTTGAATTGTTAAGGTTAGGGTGCAACCTTGAATTTAACACATCTTCCCTGTTTTCCGAAATTGCAGTAGACTATCATGGACACATTTCCTTGTGAAATAAGTGACATTTTCAGCTTCCTGACTTACTTTGGTATCGCAAATGAGACGTGATAATTACTGACACTTTGGTGGTGTTTTTAAATCACAAAGCAAAATCTGACCAGCTTTTTGTAACGCTCAGCACTGAAATAGGTTACTGTCATACAATGCTGTATGACACGTAGGTTCTTGCCAAAGGATCCAACTCCATGCAACTTCTCTGGGGATGTATCAGATCAAGTTTTTCGTTGTGGTCCCTTGTTATTTTGTTTTGTTTTGTTGTTTGTTTTTTTTTTTTTCTGCAGGTTTAATATTTACTGGTGCCGCCATACGTATAATAATGGAAAGGGAGAAAATTTCACAGATGACCATGAGATTTGTTAAATTGCAAGCAATAACTACAGCACTGACTTTAAAGAATCACAGAATTGTTTAGGTTGGAAGGGAGCTTTTGATATAATCTAGTCCTGTGTTTCAGTTTGTGTCCTTTTCCTCTTGTCCTGTAACTAGGAACTACTGAGGAATCTGGATCTCGTCGTTTTCCCTCATCACTCTATACACACACAATTAAAGTCCCTCTGAGCTTTTTATTGTCCACACTCTCTCAGCCTGTCCTTTCATTAAAGGTGCTCTGATACTACAATTGTTTATGTGGCCCTTTTCTGGACTCACTGCTGTAAGTCCATATCTTTCTAATGCTAACTAGCCCAGCACTAAACCCATCACTCCAGGTGCACCTTGCCAGCACTGACTAGGAGGAACCAACCACCTTCCTCAAGCTGCTCTTCTTAATGCAGCCTAGGATGCTGTGGAATGATCTTACAGGGAATTATCTTACAAGGTGTCAAGGTCTGGTATTGTGAAGCCCTTATCCCTTCATTCTGTTCTATCCTTATCAGGAAGCACAAGAGGTTCCACCTCATCACAAGGGGGATCTTCTTTACTGCAAGGGTCACAGAACACTGGAACAGGCTCCCCAGAGAGGCTGTGGAGTCTCCTGTGGAGACTTTCAAGGCCCATTTAGATGTGTTCCTCTGTGATCTGAACTAGGTTGTACAGTCCTGCTCTGGCAGGGTTGGATATGATGATCTCTTTAGGTCCCTTACAACCCCTGATGTCCTGTGGTCCTGTGAAGTCTACCTATAGAGGTGGGAATCCTGTGTGAGATAAACCTGTATCTCACTTACCAGTGAACTGAACAACCTGGTCACCTCTCTTGGAATTCTGCTTGCCCCAGAAACATAGGTGGCTTCAAGTCAACCTGCAGACGGTGTTTATATGAGGTGCACCACTACCAATCCATGATCTACCATTCCTGACATGATATTCATTGTTTTCAAATGACACAAGGACAGTTTATTTTAGGCAGTAATAAAAACGTACAGAACTTGAAAAATTATCTGCAACAGAAATCATTTTCCTAGGTCCCAGGCTCAAGCCTATATGCAGCAGTGTCACGGTCATTAACTACCATCATCTTACCTGTTTTCAGGTTGTGTCAGGGGTCCACAACTGCATTCCATAAACATGCTTTGGATCTGTTACTCATCTTTGGGAGATCTCAATGGTCTGCTGCTTGTGTACATCCTCTTGAGAAACTGTAGCAGCCTTTGAGATACAGTGACAGGTGTTCAACATGATGGAACAATAGACAATCAATTTGTAACTTCTTCACCATGAAATAAATGAAGGACCTCTTTTTTTTTTTTCCTAAGGTGCTCACCTCTTCTAAATCACCCTCCTTAGCTATCTTCATTCCCAATGCACGTGGACAGTCAAAACAAGACCCAGATCAGAATGGATGCAGCCTAGAAGTTCAGGAGTAGATAATAAACCTAAAAGCCTAAGACTTTGGACTTTAGACATTTTTGTTGTCTAAAGCCCAAGTCAAAATTCCTGTCAGTGTTCTGCAGGTTAAGTAATTTTCCTCAGGGCTAGCTGGAGACACACAGAAGCAAAGTTTTCTGTGTGTGGTGCCTGTGCCATGCACTGTGCCAATCACAAAAAGACAGCTCATACATGCCCAGGATATTTATAGGCCTTTCAAACATCTGTAAAGGAGTGCTGTCATGTTAGCATTCTCTCTCCTTGCATCCACTACCTTCTGTGACACATCTGAGCCCAGTGAAAAGCAGTTGTTGCTGGGCCTTCACATGCTTTACAGCCTCCTGCAGCTCTTACTGCCCTACCACTCATTCTGACACTGACTCTTGTCTCATATTCCATGGTTGCTCCACTATGGGACTTACCTTCATATGACAAAGGATTGCCAAATCCATGTTAGTTGCCAAATCCATCTCACAAGCTGACTTTGTATAAATAAAACAAATCTAAACACTAGGCAGAAGACACTAGGGCAGAGAGAGGAAGCCTTCTAGCTATTCTAGCTTTCTTTTTCTGTTTCGTTTTCAGTTATTCATCTCTTTGTGCTTTCTTCATTTTTCCTTCTTACCTCCATCAGCTCTGTAGCAGCACAGGAGTTGCATGTTTGTGCAAGGCCAGTTAAAAAAATATATTCCATCTCCTCCTACTGCTTAAGGGAAATCCTGCATGCTAGGCCAATTTACATAATATATACAGGTATTTTTTAATTGGACTTGAAAATACCTGCCTGTTAATGTGGAAGTAGCTTGGTCTATCAGATCTGCAGAGCAAATGCAGCACTTGCTTTCAGAACATCCCTTCTTGACAAGCCAGGATATGGATGCATCTGTCAGCAATGGAAAAGGCCAGTGGAGTTTTCCCAGCACCTGTCCCATGTGCATGCTATGCAAAGTGCAAAGCCAGAGCTAAATGGGATTTGAAGAGTTTGAGCAAGCTGGTCTAGTGGAAGGTGTCCCTGCCCATGGCAGGGGGGTTGGAACCAGGTGATCTTTAAGGTCAAGGTCTCTTCCAGCTGAAGCCATTCTATAGTGGTATTTGCAGTTGAGGACAAAACTCTGCTTCACTGAAAAAAGCTCTTGATAAAGGCTGTGCCCTTTGTTAGCTTCCTTTCCCTTGGCCTCTTCCCAGTTACAATGTTTCTCAGCTCAGCAAAAGACCTCATACCTTTGACATGGGCTGGTATTGAAAATACTAATCTATATATGTCACGTATTTATGTCACATAGATGCCTTCATTGTACTGAAAGTCAATGTGATTTAGTCTCCTAACTCAATTTCTTTTCAAATGTTACCTTTGGTAATCCCATGTATTTGATGAAAAATCCAGTTGTAAATATAATTTTGATTTAGTTGATAACCTAGACAAATAAATGTTATGGTTTTCAGCAGCTGTAGCATCATTTAGAGACATTAGCAGATGTCGTTTTATAGCCCTATACATCTGATCATCCTCTCCTCACCAAAAAATGCTGAAAACACATTGAAAACTCATTCTTGACTATTTCAGAATGTATCCAAACAAGGGCAGCTAGGGATGCAAATAAACTGGAAGGGCCTGAAAGCACTGCCATGGACAACGTCTCAGGTTAAAATAATTTACAAAATGCGACAGTCACTTGCAGATATTGTAGACTTGTACCCTTTGCAGGAACAATCTGTGTCGTTTCCCACTCTTAAGATAAAGGGATTTGCTCAATCTACCCTCGGTTTTTATTTTCACATTCTTCCACAGAGCTGCACAGGCAAAATATTCTGGTTTCAAAAATTGCATAGTTCACACTGTTGATGTTGTTGTGCTTTGATACTAGGAGATCCAATTCCTTTGCGGAAGCAGCTACGTAAGATTGAGCTGACAAAGGTACATTTTCCTGGAGCTTCCAAACAGAGCTGTGCAAGGAGTAACTGTTCAGACAATTAGAGGGAGGATGCTTTTTGCAGAAAGTGGTTTTGCAATATAAAGTAGTTCTGCATTTAAATATCTTAGGTCATCTTTGTTTTTCTAGGAGGTTTTCACTTTAATTGTTCATCTTTTCTCTTCCCATAGCACAACTTAATTGTGTGCTCCATCTGGATGGAGTGACTGGGTGGAATTTTAAGTGGCAGCACACTAAAAAAGTAATTCAGCTGTGGAGCTGCTATCATTGTGATGGTTTGGGTTCAGCCCTACATGAGAGCATTAATTAGCTTCAGTTCATGAAGCAAGCTCTCAGTGACTGAATTTCTGGATTGATATTGTCTTTCATAGTAGTTTTCTTTCCTCTGCTTAAGAGTATGTCCCAGTGCTTTGTGGCATTGGCAGCTAGTGGAGTTGAACTTATGCAGTAAGGTATGAATTACATTTTCCTTCCTTGAATTTCTTTTAGGGATATAAAAATAGGGAATTTTGAAGATTTATAAATCTGCTTTCCCTCGTGAGATTTGGAATTTTATACAGTAGTTAACACCAGTCAAAAGAAATCAGCATAATAAAATGCCTTCTGTCCTATTCCTCCTACCACAACTGCAAACGTTTATAAATGTTTTCTGATCACTTCTGCAGGAGATAAAGTGTACTAAGTCCTTCCTCCCCTAGCATTAATTTAATAGAAAATATTAGTGAATAGAAAGAATTTACTCTTGTAAATACTATTATTGCAGACACAGCTTTAATGTACCTCTAAGCAGGGCAATAGCTAAATACCATTAGTCTGGATTACTATGAACCCAATAACAGAGGTGATAATGAGTTGAGATGAAGACTTATATCAGGTTCTCTTAGAATTTAAGATCTTAGTATAGGATAGATATAAGAAAAAATGGGCCAACCTTTGCAATCTTAGAAGATTCTGTAAGTACAAGCAAGGTGGCAGAAATCAGAAAGCAAACAAATGCAGTGTAGCTTCAAATGGTCATAAAGAGCGTAAGTGCATCCCAGGAAACTGAAGCAGAATGTTATTTATTAGCCTAGCTTTATTATTTGTTATTATATATTCTTTACATGAAATACTTAAAGAGATGATGTAGTACACTTGAAAATTTTTTGATCTATCACACATAAAAATGAAATCTTGCCTTTCCTGACAGCACATTGCTGTTCTATGTGGTGCTCAGCTGGATTCTATTACTACTTGAGGCAACAAGCATTTTCCTATGCTCTTTGCTTAAAGAAGGATCAGGCTTGTGTCCAGTATCAAAATGTCTGCTCATATATTTGGATAATACCACTTAGTAGAAAACCCCAAATCTTGTTTATTTTCTCAGACATTTTTTTATTGTTGTTTTAAACCTCCTGTTTTATCACAAAAATCACTCATTCTGTGCCAAAGGACCTACTTTTCATGTAAGTGTACTGTACATATAATTCTAAGAGTGAGCAAGCATGTATCTTACTATTCCTGGGAATCAAAATACTTGCTTTTCAAACCATGCTGCCTAATAACAGTATTAACTATTGCTACTGAAATGAAAATAATTCCGTTCAGTTTTATGTTCATTCAGAAAGCTCACAGATATTTTTAAGGGCTGTGTTAAATATATGTCATACAGTTTATGGCAGAGGAAGATTGCTGTGGCAGTTCAAGTAGTAGTCTTGGTCCTCAAAGGCTGTGGTTTAATCCTTGTTCTGCCATTCCTTTGAGAGCTTGAGGCAAACCACTTAGCATTTCTATGTCGCAGTTCCCCATCTAAAACTGGAAGTAATAAATTTTCCACCTGACAAGGATATTACGAGAAAACATACATTCAAAGCATTTTGAACCCCAAAGGCACCACTGCACCTTTTACTCTTGATGCTTAAGTAGCAGCAGCCAATAATTTGAACCCAGTTACTGAACTGCACCAATAACTTTCACTTAACTGAGCCTGACTTGTGTCTAGTTAGCATGGATCTTCCAGAGTAGCACCCAGGCTTGACTGAATGACAAGAAAAGATACAGTTTTTGCCATTTCGATGAGCCTTTCCCTTAACTAATCACCTCCTCTGTTAAAAGTGAGTGCATTATTTCCTATTTGAAATGGGTCTTGTTATACTTTAATATACTAGATTAAAGACCCTGCTAGTGCCTAGATTTTCTCCACACAAAGATACTTGTATGCTATTACAGAGTCATCTCTTAATCTAATTTTCAATATGCTAAGCTGATTGAGCCCTTTAATTGCAAGGTATCTTCTGAAGCCCTTGCATACATTTGTGGCTCTTTTCTCTAATCTTAACATCCTAAAATGTACAATTTGTAACATACCAGTATTATTCTCGTCCCTCCCATGGAAAAAAAAATATCTCTATTGCTGCATTATTTTATTGAGTGTGTGTGATGTTTGTCTAGTAAAACCTCCATTTCCTCTTCAGTGTCACTAATTTCCAAAGTCCAGCAGTATGCTCTGAGTTTGGCATACCTCCCATGCCATGAGATACATAGTTTCTCAGTTGCCTGTGAGCCTGGTGTCTTGACAATGGTAGTATAATGTATGTTATGTATATGGATATTATTTCAACCATCCTCAAAAAGTTGTCTCCCTACTTACAGACTTCATTGCTGATGGCTATCTATGTGTATAGCAATAAGACAATCCGTATGTAACAAAGCACTGTTTCATTATAAACAAGTCAGAGAATTTGAAGTGAATTATTTTTTTTTCCTTTTAAAGTTCAGTGTTCAGTATTTGCAATATATTGTTCTGCACTGACATTGACTAACTGGGCCAGATTCTGTCTCTGCATTTTGGCAAAGCTCCAGTTAATTTAATTGTCTGGACTCCAAAGTCCTGGTTCTGCAGAATACCAAGCAGATATGGTTTCTTTTGGTTTTCAAAAGCTCTTGCAGCTCAGCACATCCAAGCATCAGACCATTTTTACAGTGTTTTCAAGCTCCTTTATGAATGCACAATGATATAGAAGGATGATACACTTGATGTAATGGACATAGGGAGGCAAGCATTTGAAGTTATTCTTGATGTCTTTTACTATAGATACATCTTTGTATTGATGACCACAGCTTCCATTAAATAGTAAAGTAGTTGATGTACATTCCTGTCACAAAATGTACTTGGGCATGTTTGTACTATACAGGGTCCAGCTCAGTCAGATCTGGCTTTTCTCCACAGGATTTATATTTGAAAGAAGTTTTGTGTTGACCAGTATCACAGCATACATTTGTTTGTTTCATCATCAAACCTTTGATATTACATTCAAAGTTGTCCAACTGTGCTTCTTTAACTATCTTCCTTTTGCTAGCATGGTAAGGAATCTAAAAGACTGATCTTAAATGGCTAACTCTGCATTGGTATGCATTCCGCGTAGCCCTCTGAATTTCCTTGGCAGCACACAAACTTGGAAAATTGCATGGATATTTTACAGATATTAATGAAAAAATGGTGGACAGTCTTCAGTCTAAACATTTTTATCTAAATGTAATGTGAGTGTATAGTAATATGCAATTGATGAGTGTGATGTGTTGCAGGAACCTTCCTGTGACATTTTCAGTTCAGAGTTTGCCTTTAATTTTTTTTAACCTTGGTCAATTCATGGAAACATGACAATAAATACATTGTGCTTGTTACAGTGAGAAGGAATTGTGGACATCAGCTTCTGTGAGATCCAAAGCAGATAAGCTTCTGCAAATTTCCTGTGTACATCCATGCCGCAACTTCCTTATCTCTGCTTACAAAGTCCCATTTAGTTTGGTTTTTTTACAGTAGTGATTTCAGTGAGAGGTTTTGCAGACTTGGACAGCTTTTGTGCAGAAAATCCATCTGAAGCAAGGGCACAGGCCTTTGCATGGGACAGGAAATTCGGCATCCAAACCAGCGCTGCTGGGGCATGGTCAGGACCTCTGTCTCGGAGGATAGGCTTTTGTCTTCCCACTCTCCTACTTATTTTCATGTATCCATGGAATAAAATTTTCAGATCTGCATATTCATCATATGCCCAAAATAAGGAAAGATTTAAAAGTTCCCAAATTGGCACTTTATTTATTTGTTTATTTATTTTTTAATAATAGAAGCTGTGAGACCACTGAAACCAGGCCTTTTATTAAAGTGCATAAGTGCAATCTTATCTGTGTACCTTAAGGTGAGCATGACTGTAAATTGTCTTTCATATTCAGAATTACTGTAGGGGAGAAATGATCTCTAGACAAGAATCAGGACAGTCCACTAGTTTAATAGCTGAATAATACAGACCAGCCTTCAGGACCCAACCTTGAGCCTGACATCAGTCTTCTGTGCAGGAGCTTCAAAGAAAACCATACTCAGTCCTCTAGGACAATAAAAAGGTTGTTTGAAGTTAGTAAAGCACATGTGTAAGTGTTGGCAGGCTCAGGGCTTTTATCCTCAATGAATACAAATGTCTTACCACATTAGAAGTCATTATTGTTTAGAAATAATAGTTGCAAATATTTGAAGCAGATAGCCTTTGAAATAAGCTGGTTTGAGTGGTTCATTATACTATACAACTTCTGTTTGTTTCTATGTATTCTGAAAGGATATTAATATATCTTTTACAGGCTTTTAAACTTTTTTGTCCTTTCTTACTTTTGAAAGGAGAAAAAGTGTGTTTCCATGTCAACTAACACATTTGTTCACATATATTAAGACCTCTGTGTAATTGAGATTTTTTTTTTTTCACTGTAAGATATAATTTGTTGAAGGTCAAGAAGACTCCTGTTAAATAGGCTTAACTGGTTAGAGTTTTTAAATGCAAATCATCAGTCCACTCTCATTAAGACACGTTCAGTAAGATGTAAGAAGACATTCCTGAAGTGTTGTTTTTGGGTTTTTTTTTATGGCTGCAGCTTTAGTTAAATGGACACCTGATTTTATTCCATAGAAATTCAGAATTTCTCAGACAATCAAAAGATCACTTAAGAAGAGCTGGAGTTGCTGCTGCAGAATAGATGACCTGAATGAGGTGAGAAAGCCTCAGATCAGCTGGTTTCTAGCACTAGGAATTTTTACGTCAACTAGTCCTTAGTAAAGTGTCCTCCACCTTCAAGTGGTCACCAAGGTGACTTCAGATCTGCTAATTTGTTGCCTCAGAAGCTTCATAGTAGATGAAGGCCTAGAGACAATTTTCCTCTGCTGCACATAGTACTACAACTTCCAGTCCATCACATGCTATGCTGCTTTGATCATGATGTGTTTGCATTCTTCATTACTTCACTGACTATGCATGTTTCATGCGAGCTTTTGGTATTAATAAGCAAACCTGCATGGAAGCACTGTCACATTTCTGGTTTTCTTTTCTCTGTTCCTGAAGAAATATGTGCGATTTTTTCCAAGAAGCAGAAAAAAAAAAAATACTGAAATTGTTGACCAGTCGAGTTTATAAACCTGCCATGTGATTTACTTTATTATTTTTCCAGAGTGGCTGAGCTGCCTTTAAGGCAGTTCTCATGGAATCTCCTGCTAATCAGGGATACTCAATCCAAGGAAAAGTTTGTCAGTTTTTTTGCAGTTAACAGTGTTTCCTCTTAACCATTTATTTAAATCTAAAGGCAGGAAAGAAGCATGAAACTCCTTATAATGGTGAAGATTTGATACAAGCATTTGTATGACAGACTTTCTGTTAAGAGTCACAGTTTCTGTTTAATCTTTCAATGTGAATTGCGAAGCAAACTTGCTTAAATAATTTCTACTACATGCATAACTTGGGAGGAGGGTGAGAGGAGAGAAGCCCAGAGCATAAAACCCCATGTATTTCAATTTACAGTTAACAGTGAATAAACTTAAATTATCAATACACACCTTCAATCATTATAATGCCACTCTTTTTATTCTATAAGGCAAACTAATTAATCAGTATATTTACAATCCTTGTCTATGATTAGTATTCTGTCACAGGATGTGGTGGGGCTGTGCTGTTATAACTATATTTTATTTAATGATATTTTCCTATACAGCGCTGAATGCTTCCTGCTGAAGATGCTGAATGGACAAATCCATGAAGATATCTTTCATTTTCCCTGACAGTGAATGATGTTTCCATATATAAACATAATAATAGAGTCATTACATATGCACTCACATTATCATAGCTGTTGTGTGCTCAGTGTTATTCAAAACAAGGCAGGAAGCCAAATCTTCCTAGTTCCCATTTTGATTTAAATTGTATTTGTAATAAAGGGATTTTCATTCAACCTAAATGCAATTTCATCCTAGTCCAACAAACCTCCCCACTTCGTTTTTTTTATTATTATTATTTTTCCTTTATTCTAGGTCACTCAGTCCTGATACAAGTGAAATTCTCCTCTGGTGGTGATAACAGCAGTGCTACTCAATGAACTATAACAAGGGCTCTAAATGCATCTCCTGTAGTATACCACAGTGATTTGCGAAAGTGGGAATAAATCAAAGCAGTGAAGAGATGCCATGTTGAGCCAGAAGCTAAATGTTACATCTTGTTGCATGAGGCTAGAGGGAGAACAGATCCTGTTTTTCTGGCGGCACAATATCTTTGTGCTTGTTACCTCCGATCCAATCCCATTAAAACAATCATTCAGAATCTGCAGGAAATTGTCACCTCTTTCTTTCATGCAATGGCAGCTGGTATTGGTGCCTACACACATTTCTCATTTCCTTCAAGATTTTCAACACACATTAAAAAAAAAAAAAAAAAAAGTGTAATTTATATTAAAAAATGTGTCAGCTTACCCTGAGGCTCAGCATGGGCACCAGGGAGAAAAAAAAAAAAGAAAAGATAAATGCCTCTAGGTGAACTGGCAGAGGCTCTAATTCTCCACTCACTCTACTGCTACACAGTATGCACCGCATTAATCATTTCACATAGGCAGGCATTTAAAAAAACTTCAGCAATTTTAAAACAAAGATGCATTGCCCTAAACTTAATAATAAGAGAACTGCATTTTGTAGAACAATCTCACTTCACATGTACTGTGTTCCCTAATAGAAGAGGTGTAAAATAATACTGGACTCTTCTATGACATTATTCTGTTTCTTTTGGCTGCACAGCTATGTACCCTAGTGAGAATGTTGGTGTGTGTGTAAATATATATAAAATGTCAGCTGTGTTGTCCAAGGGCTGACATAGACAGCATGTTTCCTACCTTCCTTTTTTTTTTTTTTTTTTGGTGT
>VWZI01002853.1:197699-235464 GCA_013396835.1 Psilopogon haemacephalus
CCCTTCCTCCCTCCCTTCCTCCCATCCTCCCTTCCTCCCGTTTTTTCCTCCTCTTTAACCCTTTTCTGCCTATGGACACTTTTCAAGTGTTTGCTTTAATAACAAAATTTACAAATAGATAATTCTTATAAAATAAGAGCATGACTAATGTAACAAACAATTTTGTAAGCCCACGTGACTGTTGAAGGTAGCTGGGATCCTGGCTGCTTGCTGCAAAATACCTTAAAGGGTTTGCTTCTAAGTACACAGCACATACTGCATGAGTATATTATATATATATATATATATGTGTGTGTGTGTGTGTGTGTGTGCACAAATAAACGTGTTGTGCTACCAGACAGAGCTCAATCTACCTAAATGCGGTGCAAGTGACAAGTGACAGCATGAGTTTCACAAAGTATGCTCCTGTAAAGGAGAAGCTGCAAATAATGATTTTGGTGCCCAAGCCATAGTCCCCAGAGGTAGTGCCCATATTGCTCAGGTGCTCAATTGTACTAGGTTTAAGCTGGAGTGGTATAATCTTCCTAATCTAGTAAGAGATACTGCTGGAGCCAAAGGAAACTATGTGAACCTCGGTGCAGGGACCCAAAAATTTAGTTAGTTTGTAAAAGCTGATTGTTCCAGCAACTCGTGAATTTCTTTGCTTTTTCAGCCTTCTGTAACTCAGAGCAAGAAAAGGTAGAGTGTTTTTTTTTTCTTACAAGGAATCCTCATTTGATGCAAAAATTTCTTTAAAAGGTTCAACAAAGACCATAAACATGGTCATCCAGGTTCAGAAGGAAGATTTTCTGACACTTTAGCACTGTCTTTCTAAGAAACTGCCACAAGATCCAGCATAGGAAGTCCATGCCCATCTACCTCCTTGAGCATCGGAAAAACAGTTTTTTTGCTCAGTTGTACTTAACAAAAGTGACAAAAAGTAATATCTCAACTATAACTTTAAAAGCTCTGTTTATGTAATGGATTACCTATAAAAAGTCTTTCCAAAATAGTGTTTTCTACTATTGGCCTTTTTCTGTTTTTAATCTTTCATATTTCATATTTTGTGTTTATTTTGACCTCCATCAAGTGGTTTCTCTGTTACTGTTATTTTTGCAATTTTATGGTATTCTTGTAGCTTGCTATATTCTCTTTGATGTCCTCCCTTTCAGCTTTTTCTTGGGTCTTTTTCATCTTTAAAAAAAAAAAAAAAGTTTTCATCTTTTTCTTTTTGTATCTCTGTCTCCCAAGTGCAAGCTTTATTTTGCATTAATAGGCAAATGTTTGAAAATCATAGAGCCACAAAGATTCTGGAATTTTCTACCACTGAACACAAAATATTTCAAGTTCTTGCTTCAAAGGCTTTCAGGAACAAAGCAGCTTTTCTCAGACCACTAGCGAATCCACCAAGTTCAAATGAACTGTCTTTGCCAGCAGAGATGAACTAATAACAGAACAGCATAGTCTTGCAAGAGTAGCCAAATATGTTAGGGGAACAAACATATCCTTGACATCATAAGAAAAAAATCACAGTTTATCTCTTTAATAACCGTCTTCAAGGGAAATTAATGCTACTTTGTCCTTTGTGCAGAACAGTAATTGGATTGTGTGTTTCAATTATATCTGGACAAAGGCCAGGATATTGAAATACTTCTAAATATTAGATTTTCTTGTCCAAAAATTAGATTTTATTGGCATTCTCTTTCCGAGATTTCTTCATTAAAAGCTTCATTAAGCATAAATCTTCTTTCCACACAGCAAAAAAGAAACCCTAAATTATTTTAAAAGGGTCATTTAGAATGTTTTGCCCTCCTCTTCTCCCACCGTTTATGCTGAGAGAAGAGTTACCTAACACGGTTAGAAGCCAACCTGCCTTACCTAGGGTGGTTTTCAGCTAGTTGCTTGAATTCTTTGTCCCAGTTTGGCCTTCCATAGCAGGTCTTCTGTCTCAAACCAGTAATTACATCCATCTTGTCATCATAATGTAGGGCTATATGGGTAGCCTGTAGGCAAATTTACAAGGTAATAATTTGATAGTGAACAACATATTTTCCAAGTAAGAGGAGAAAGCAATAATTATGGCTTGTTGTGAAAGGCAGAAGTATTAATGGGGGAAAGGAAATGGTGTAATTATCAGAGAGGTGTACTCAAGAGTTTACAATTACTAGAATCATGAAAAGCAGTTCCAAAACTTGAAAGAGTTGTTTCTTAAGATGGAATGTTTGAAATTAGCTGAGATTAAATACTTGTCTTTACTGGCCTGGTCCTAATTGTCTCAGTCACTTTTACAGGAAGGTCTTAGATTCCTAAACCTCTTCTCAGCCTCTGAGTATGTCACCCTGCACTTCAGTCATTGCAGATCCTGAAGTGACAGTCACTATGTTAAAGACAAGTCAGAGTTTAGGAAATGTAGTGAAGTGTACTATAACAGCATTTGACAATAAATATTAGCAATTACATGCACCTTAAGGAGGTCCAGAGCCTACTGCCACTGATGGAAAAGACAGTGAATGTACCAGCTTGGCAGAGGTAGAAGCCTGAATGTCTTGACTCTGGTACTCAGCCGGAGGCAGGTGCAGAAAGTGGAACAGTTTGGATGAAGCACTCAACTAAATGAGCTACATAGCTCCTAGTCTCAAGAAAGCAAATCCTGGTTTTCATGGGTGTTCACTGTCTCTCACTTCCTATGCTTAATACCATGCTGAGTACTTCTGAGTTGCGTTAAAACAACAACAACAAAAATTAAATCACCACCTCTCCTAATTGTGCTGCTGTTGTGTAGGAGTAATATGCTTTTTTTCCCTACAAACTATCATCATTACTATCACTGTCAAGAAACTACCAGAGCAGAGCTAAGTTGAAAAATGGGCTTTACACTTAGTTCATACCCTAGCATGAATGAGGCATTGTTATCATCTCTTACAGAAGTGGCTGATAAAATGTACATCTATTTCCTGGGAATATTGTATATTTTTTGTGCTAATGAGCCTTTCATGATTTTTAACAACTCAGTTATTCTGTTCAAGCACAAGAGTTGACACAAGAGTTCATGTTCCCAAAATGATTCTTCTTGTTGTTTGGGGGCCGATGTCATGGCAGACTTGGAATAGTCTAAGAAAGAACTTAAAGTGTTTGGTGGGAGTTGGAGATGAGGAAATGTAGGATTTTTTAATTGTTTACAGCAAAATTGTGCCACTGAGCAGATGGGCTATTTCTGTTCACATTAAGTGGAACTTTCCTAGAATTGTTTCTGTTAGCCCTTGCTATAGCTCACAGCATTAAACTTGCCTAGGAATCTCAGGGGCATTGCAGGAAACAGCAGTCTGAAACAATTTCTTCTCCAGGCAGAGGCAGATATGTGCCATATCTGTTTGACCATCTGTTGCCAACATGGAATCTACAAAGAGCTTGAAGCATTGAACAAACATTTGTACCTGAGAAGAACCTGTCAGTAGTGAAGGGTGCACTAGAAGGTGTAAATTGCCCATCCTGCTTGGGCTCAGGTTCACCCAGCTATTGGCTATCTATATTGTGAGACAGGAAGAGAATGGGAAGAATGTTGATTTTGTTGTTTGCTAAGGGAGAAGTAAAGCATCATCCAAATGTTACTCATACTGAAGCTCAAATTTTGAATAACTAGAATTTATTAAAGTAACACATATATGATGAGAGAACTTTGTGGATGTCTGAAAGAAGGTGGAACTGTTACCAAACACTGTTCCCTTGATCAGAGTAGAAGTAGCCACTAAAAACATCCCTCTTTCCCCACAGCCTTTTAGAAGTGGGCTGCTATGAGACTCCAGGAGCAAGTGTAGGGAGGGAGGCAGCCCGGGGCTGCTCTTGTATCATGTAACCAGCAGCACAGGCTAATGAGACAGTGCTGACAAGAGACTGGTCAATAGGGTTTGAAGAGAAGGATGCGCTTTGGAAAAGTGCAAGGCACAGAAGTGAACAGTCAGACATCTCAGCTGTCTCCTTATATGATTTCTAGCCTGATGATTGCCCAAGAAGAAAGTGGGATGATGACAGTTGAGAGATGAGGGCAACTTTGTTAGATCCCTCAATAGCTTCTTCTACCCCTCTACTCTGCTCTGGTGAGACCACACCTGGAATACTGTCTCAAATTTTGGGCTCCCCGGTTCAAGAGGGACAGAGACCTGCTGGAAAGGGTCCAGTGCAGAGCAACAAGGATGACTGGGGGACATGAGCATCTGCCCTAGAAAGAGAGACTGAGCAACCTGGGGCTGTTTAGTCTGGAGAGAAAACTGAGAGGAGATCTTATCAATGTATACAAATATCTGAGGGGTGAGTGTCAAGTGGATGAGACCAACCTGTTTTCACTGGTCAGCAGCAATAAGACCAGGAGCAATGGCTACAAACTGGAACACAGAACGTTTTGCCTCGACATGAGGAGAAAGTTCTTTACAGTGAGAGTGACAGAGTACTGGAGCAGGCTGCCCAGAGACGTTGTGGAGTTTCCTCTGGAGATTTTCAAAACCTACCTGGATGCATTCCTGTGTGCACTACCCTGAGTGATCCTGCCCTGGCAGGGAGGTTGGACTCAATGATCTCTGGAGGTCACTTCCAACCCCTAAAGTTCCATGATTCTGTGATTCTTTCAAAGCAGGTTCTAAGAAATACCCTGAGGTACTGCTAATGCAGACTGTTATTCTCTATAACTGCCATATACTTCACAATGGAAGTATGTTTTTCTGAATAGAGCATTATGCACATACCTCATTACTTGACAGAAACCCTAGGGAAAGAATAAAGAAACAGTGTGGGTTTTATGGCAGCAGAAGCAAGAAGGTAAATATTCTATGAATTTTTTTTTTTTTTAATTTCTTCTAGACGGTCCTTCATTCAAAGGAGACAGCAGGAAATAAAACAGTAGAGCAAAGACTGCTTTGAGACTTTTTTCTGGCAGATCTCTAACTCTGATTGTGCTCTGAGCTGACTGATCCATTAAAAAAAAAAAAAAAAGAAGAGAGAAAATCATCTCATTTGAGTCTGGGTATAGATGGAAGAGGTTGAATAATACTGACCCAGTCTAAAGATTAAGTGCCTTGAGGTGGCATCCCATGAAATCCCATTGAATGAAACTATGAGATGGCATATTTAAAATCAGTCACAGAAAATGTATTTTCAGACAACATGACTTAGACCATAGATTTTTTTCTTGCCAAAACAGCAGGTTTTGAAAGTGCACTGGCCATATATGTGAACAACAGAAATTACGGTAAACAGTAAGAGTAAACTAAAATGTTTTTTATACACACCTCCACATTTCAGTACAAAAATGCCAGCATCTTGTTAAAGACCATTTGAAACACATGGACAAAATGTCCCTTTACAAGTGCTATGAAGCCCTCTACACATTTTTTTNCCAAAACAAAATACAGTACTAGAAAGATAATTTGCTTAATTGCACCACTTCTGTTTTCCTAAGTATGAAATGGAAACAAATGTCTTGGTGTCTTTATATTTACAGATCTTTGTCTGTCCACATCCATCATTTATTCAGCTGTTCCTGTTCCATATGTTACCATACTAGAAAAGCAAGGTACATTAACTCAAACTTGTAAGAGTTTCATTATTACCTGACTTTCGTCCCAGCCAGTAAGAAATATATGATAACTTAGAAAATATTTTTTCCCTTTTTCAGCCATTTTTGTTTCCAAATGGAACAGAAGATCAGCGAACCACTCAAATGCTGATGGGTCTCGGCAAATCCAGTAAAAGTAAACCTGTCAGATAAAAACAAAGAGACTTAACAAGAAGCAAGCTTTCAATAAAACTTCCTTAATGGTTGGCTCAAGTCATTAACCACACAGTGTGTGACACTTCTCGACTGTAAAAGCAAGAATAATTGCACATAATTTGGATTACATGATTTCTATCTTTTAAAATTTTCATTTTAATCTTAAACATTGAGTGGATATATTAATGTGCTAGTAAAGCTAATAATGTACACAGTTCCCATCCTCCATGCCAGTGCATCTCAAGTCTGACTTACAATACCTAACACTGCATTTCTTGCAAATATTGATTATTCCTTCAAATTTTAGATTTATTTTCAGCAACATTTAAAATGGAATTTTGGTTTTATTCCTCACTGAAGCAAGGAATTTCTGTTTTACATTAACAGTTGATGTGATACAGTTCCAAGATACAGTTATGTTCTTCAAGACCTATGCCTTGCATACCTAGTGTAATGCCCATACTTCTCTTAATATATTTCTTGTTTACTTTGGAATATGCTATGTTAAAGTTGCCAAAGGGCTAAAATTAATCACTATCCCATGACTGGTTTTGTGTTGATCAAAAGCCTCCTGTCTAATTAAAAATTACAACTTATCCAGCTTTCTTTAGCTTCATCTTCAGTATAGTGGATTTTGGCTTAGTTGTCTATTGAATTGGAAAGCCTGTTATTAAAGTTTTGTTCCCCAGGTAAAAACTAGAGACTGGGATCAGGTCCTGTCTATGGCAAACTAAACATTCCTGGGATCTGTCACCGAGAGACCAATTTTCCATCCTTTAATCATTCCTGAGGCTTATTTCTGCTGTTCCTCTCCTGCAGTCTGCCTGTTCCTCTACTGTGGTCTGCTGACCATTTGCAAATGTTTTATCTGCGTACGAGTTAATCAGTTTTGCAGCAAGAAGTGTCTGCAGAATCTGAGGACTGGTGAGATTATTCTCTCAGGATTCTAGACATACAGTTGTCCTAATCCAAGCAGGAGCTACCTGAAGGAATCTTCAGGGCAATCAGGATTTCTCACCTGGAAATCTGCTCCATCAATGCTGTGCTGTGAAGGGGTCAGGAGTACAGTCCATCCCCTGTTACTAGCTCCGTCACTTCTCTCAAGCCAGTCCAACTGTGTAGATGACTAGGCTAGGAGTTCCTTGATCACCCAAAGAATTAATGTCTGAAGTTCCCTGGACATCAGGCACCTCCCTGCGACCTAACTGCAATTCTTATTACTCAAACTCTGTAGCTCACTCCACACAATCCATTATTTTTGGACCTCTACAGACAATGTAAATGGTGAGTGTAATTATTTTGCAGTACTTCCAAAGACACCATTTCAGATGAAAAAAGAGCAGTACAGCATACAATGTATAAGCTTATAACAAGTGGATATTTGGAACTGTTTTATTGTGACTTGATTTCTCTTGATTCCCTCCTACTCTTTATACACAATTGCCCCCCTGTCTTTTGTTATACCACAATATCAAAGGCAATCCAGAAGGTGTCCCAAAGACAATCATTGTGGAAGCTCTGTTGATCTGGAAATTGTAGCCATTTTCCATAGGATCAACAAGATAACGATGTATATTAGTCAATTCTGAAGTGAAAAATAAGAGATTAAACCAGATAGCTATAAAGAGATTTCCTGAAGATTTAATGTACTAGGCTGTCAGACTTCTGGTAAGGTGACAGGAGAAAAAATGTGGCCATGCTATGCTTCACTGGAAATTTGGTAAATGAAACTAACAGTAATTTGTGATGTTTCCTAGATCTGAGTGTACTGTAAGGGACCATCTGTGGTTTCTGTAAGAAATATAAATGAAATATGATCCCAGGAAACAGAGATAAAGCTTTCAGGGTAGGGTAGTTTTACAGCCCAGGAATAGGAATAGCTGAAGAACTTTAGTACTTGGCTCTTTGCTTTTCCTCCTCCTGTTTCAATGTTTCGCCTTAAGTGTAGCATCACTGCCTTACAAAGAAGGTTGCTGCTGCCTTACACTGGCACAGATTATAAGGAAAAGCAAGCCCACTGACTTTATAGCGTTTCTTTTTTTGTGACCAACAACAGCATTATTTTAAATTAGCAGAACAAGATGAGATTTATACCCTTAACATTTACGTAGCTTTTTGTGTATGAGCCCTGAAGTTCCTCCCTGTATCCTCAGCACCTCAAAAATCAGACCACTGAGTGCTGTCAGTCTCTATCACACCATGGCTGTTTTTCTGTAGTGAGAAATGTCTTCCCCCAGTGTCTGATGGATCATCTTATTTCTTTTCAGCAGTTTGTTTTATAGAAAATGTGTGTTCAGCACACACATGGAGAGGAGGCATGTACTTCTAAAGGTATAGTAAATTCTGCATGGAGTAGCAACCGAGAGCATGTTGGAAAGACTGCAAGCCAAGTACATTCAGGGAAAGAGGAAAGAAAGCTAGCCAATGAACTGAAATTATGTGGTCTTCAAAATGGGGGACTGGTTTCCAGTTTATCAGGCTGTGGAGCTTGAAGGAGTTCTTTCAGCTGGTTGCAGACCTAGCTGTCATGGTAACAGCCAGTTCAGCTGAATTGGGTGAAGCTGCCTCTAGCACAGTCCTTCCAAGAAAGATGTAGCTTTCTGAAGCTTCAGGCATTCCTTAAATTAATCTCTGGCTTGCTTCTTCTGCAGCAGTACCCATTGCACTACCTCTGCTTTTCATGTTAGAGGTGGAGGGCATTTGGTAATGTAGAGTGACTATTATAGGAAATTCTTTTGGCCATGATTAGAATCTTAGAAAGAAAAGAAGCAGTGAGGAAGGATGGCCTATCAGTAAAAGGTCTCCATCTGTCTTAAATCAAAGATAACTTCTAGTGTAGTATGTTAAAATAAATGATGTTTTCCCAAAAGTCTTCTTTTCTTTACACTGACTGCTCATAACTCCATATATTACTTGTGTAATTAAAAGACAATACATGCATAATAAAATTAATCCTTATCAAAGCTGTAGAATAAAGCCAGGATCAGTGAAATAATTATTACAGATCCTGATTTCTTTGTTTTGTTTTTTTTTTTACATTGTAAATCTCATACTATTAAGTGATTATAATTATTTAGGATTTGTAAAAAATCTGGTTTATATTTGTTTCATTAGTCTCCACTCACCCTATCCCCATTGACTACATTCATCAGCTTGATGGCTTGCCCAAGTAAACTGTCTTAAATTTTCCAAGTCACTTGTAACGCTCTGCTCCCTTGCAACACATGCATGTTAATCATTCAGATTCCCACATCCTGAATTTTGTACAGCAGATGAGCAAGGGTTTCAATATCTCTTTCATATAAGGTGAAAACATATTTTGTAAGTCAGTGACCATCATGTGGAAAGTCATTAATAATTATCTGCTGATCATCATCCATCTGCTTCTTCCTGCTCCCTGAAGACATAGGTGGAGCTGCAGCTCTAGGCAAAGCCAGCTTTTCACTAAGAGGATGTAAAATATGATGATGCAGGGAATGCTCAGGCAGGTACCTTCATTCCTGACTCTTTCTTGTTCCCTCTTAGACTAGCCCAGGCAAAATCCTCTTACACTTGCACCTGAGTACTGCTTTGCAAAACCCCAGTCCTTCCTACTCCTGAGTACACCACACCACCTGCGGGTTACAGCCTACTATAAAAGCTCTTAGAACTCTTCCTCAGCCTAGCTAATTGTTCCATTTAGTCACTATGTGTAAGGTGCAACTATGCCTGCAGCCTGGGGCATGCAGGGGATGGGGTTTTGACAGACAGCGTGAGGCACTGTCTTAGAGCTAGAGTGGCAGCAAGTAGCCTTTCGTATAAATGCAGGACAGGCTCTAATTCATACCCCTAAATATGAAGCAAGATAAACTGTTATCAAACACATCAGAAAGATGCTAAAAGATCCTAGGTTTTAAAGTTTTCAGGAAAAGTTGTGGGAAAGGCTGAAGGCTGGTGTAGACCATGAAGCAGAAGGTTACCTTGTATAGAGATGGTCAGCTTCACAGCAAATGGAAGAAGCTGGTTTTGTTATCACACAGTATGTAGCTGAACTCCCTGCCACAAGATACTGTGGTTGTCTGGGGTCTGCATGGGTCCAAAATGCAATTAGACAAATTAATTCATTTGTGTTCTGCCCTAAAAGGGTAAAAGCAAGCCCTGGCTTTTCCTAATATGGTTAATTTTGACAAGCTGCCATTCTGATTGGCTGATCAGTGGCCAAAGAACCATTAGTCTTGGGCTATATTGATAAAAAGAGATGAGCAGTTAAACACAAGGTGCTCTGCCTTAATGTGCTTCTGCTGTTGCATCCTACCAAGCTCTGCAGCATTACGTCTGCTAAGCTATAAGCTAGTTCTGATACAAAATAACAAGCCCTCATGCTTTGGGTTTGTATACCTGGAAATTGCCTTGTCTCAGTTTACCAGAAGATTGGCATTAAGTGTCTTCCCAAGATAGGCTTGTGTAGCCAGTGTGACATTGTGCCCATCTGCACATCTGCAAGATATCCTGCCTGCCCCTCTGCAAAACTCTGTGCTGGATCTGGAGTCCAAGAGGAACTAGGATCAAGTCAGAGATCATCTACCTCTCTCCTAGAATCCTGTTAATGCCTGGGAAGTCTAGAAGGCTAAGAAGATACCAACAGAACTCCCTGCAAATCTTTGGGTACTGTCTGGAAACGGTAATTAGCCCTGGGAATCTGAAGATACAACTCTTGTGAGTAAATACTTAAAGCCTCTTTGTAAGTGAATCTGAATGCCTTCTGCCTGAAGCAGAAAGGAGCTTCTCGAGTCCCTCTAGTGGGCAAGTGGTATAATTGACCGCAAGAACCTTTTCCCAGTTCTAATGGTTTAATATTGTATTTTGCTAATTATTTCTAAAGTGTTCTAGATTCTGTTTATTCTTTATGTAATACTTTTCACTACCGTTGCAAAGAACCTATTAAGAATTGCAGCCAGTAGTGAGACTCCTGAATATCAAAATTAATAAATTATATTAATTTTTAAAAAGAATCCAATCCTGCCTTACACCTTGCTGCCACTCCTATATACTGTTCCCTAGTTGTTCATGAAGAGCCACTGTGGGATACAGCATATTGGGCTAGGTAGATCTTTAGTGACACTCAGTAGGACACTTCTTATGTCCCTATATAAGGTAAAAGAGAAAGTGGACGTTTGCAAATGTTAACACTTGGTAGATCAGTGCAATTTTATCATTTTCAGCAGTAATTGATCTGAAAAATGAAGACTACTGACGTGAAGATAATTTTGCACATAAGTAAAGCCAGCACAAACTTTCCAGCCATGACTAGTAGTAGTGCCCATCCTTACAGCAAAAAAAAATGATAGGGAAATAAAGGCTCTAAGGCTATCCAATTGTGAAGATTTTGTTAGATAAAGTTTTACTCCTCCTGATTTGCTGGACTTTTAAAATTATACAGATGCAGACATTATAGAAGCGATGAGTATTTATATCTCAATCGTACGTGGGCAACACTAAGAATTATTAGTTCAATAAGTGTAATGATAGCTGTACTCAAATCAAGATGGAGTTGTTAAAAAAAGAAAAACCTCTTATTTATTTCCTTAATAGACATTTCTATGGTACTCATGGCAGACAGTGCTGAATACTTTGAGGAAGATTAAATTATTTGTAATTATACCACAAGTGGAAGCTTTTAACCAATGGCAAATAAGTGTGGAGCAACCCTGAGATTAATCGCTCTCACTGACTGCTAAATTTTTTAAGTAATACTGTGAACTTCCCCAGGACCTTTCATCCAGGCTTTCAAAATGTTTTAGAAGCATCAGTGAAGCTTAGCCTCATAACATCTGTGAAAAGTAAGTATCAATATTCCCACTGCACCAATGAAGGAAGCCAAAATATAGAGAAAGAACATATAGAAGTTGTGATACTTCACAGGAATCCAGAAAAAAACAAACTCTATAGCAGAAAACAGTGGCAGAATGCACCATATATTTATCTTCACAGGCACACTTACCCAAGGTTCTCCCTAATCTATGGATGAACGCCCTGAGGTATACTATGCTCTCTATGCATAGTTAGATTCCACTCTTTTCCCCTTAAGATAACAACAGCAGTGATTTTTTTTATTTGTGTACATATAGAATATTCATAATATACATATATAAGGTGTATATATGTATATATATATATATATATATATGTAGCTCTCTTTTCAGTAGAAAAGATTATTCTGGTACAATCATAGTGTTTGCAAATACACTTCCCATCTAGCAAGTATTTTTATTTTTATTTCCATTCTCAGTGCTTTTACTGCCTCAAAGATCCCTCCTGGCAATTTGAACCTGTCCTCAACTCCTCAGTTACTAAAATCCCAGATGCCTTTTCAGTGGCAGCTTGTCATTAAAATGCCAGTGTTAACATTTTTTCACTTAAAAAGATAAGTCCCTTTGTCCTGCAATCATCTCTGAGCTCGTCTCAGAGATCTGTCCATTCCAATGCAATTTCAACATTTGTCCTTAAATGTGAAATGTTGAACAGTTCCTGATTCAGCTTTTACACTGGAAAATAAGCTAAAAGAAGCTGCAAGGTCCACAAGCTACCACTTAACATGATGGATAGGGAAGAGAATAGTTAATGTCTATTTTTTTTCTCTGTTACCTTCCTATGCCTCACCCTACTGCACCCATTTTCTCTTCTTCACCTGTCTTCCTCAGTGTAGTCTTGCATATCCATAGCAGGTGTATAACAGTTTACCAGTTCAAGAGTATGCTAATTGGTGCCATCCATGCCTTACAGACCTCAATATATTTTTTCAACAAAATAATTTAAGTGGTTTGAGGCAGCAATATGTACCTTGATATCTACATCTCTATTCCTTCTATGCTGTCTAATATCTTGGCTGCAAGGCGAGAAAAGCAGGTAATGATTACTGAAAATTCTGGACCAGGACACACAGCCACAAGACTCTCATGTAAACTGCAGCTGAACAGGGAGCAAGTGATGACCTTCACTTCTGTCTGATAAACTTGCAGGGTTTATTTTTGGTAGAAAAGAGGAAATAAAAATCTCTTTTAGCTCTAGAATTCTCTGTCTAGCTATGAAAGATGTTCTACATTTATATCATCGTTATTGAAAATCTGGTTCTTCAGCTCTTTACTACAAAGAACCTGCATCTAGGTCCACCTTCTTTCTCAAGGAATGACAGTGAATTTGGGAGACTGCACCCCACAACAGCTCCCAAGGCTTTTGGAAAATGAGTGACTGCTTCTGAGACTGAGTTAAAGCACTCAAGTAAGTCTTTATCTCTGAATCGCTTCTCTTACCTTTCAAAATCAGCTCATTTGTGGAGCTTTTTGATGGAGCAATAAACTTTCCCACCTACCTTTTGCAGCACTAGTACTGTGTTAGAATTGCAGGATTGGTACCAAATGGATTTTAAAACAGAGGCAAATGGTGTGACTCCAATTCCTGCTGCAATGCAAACGCTCACTCGGTAGTGGAAGACATCTGTGGTTGCAGATCCATATGGTCCATCTACAGCCAGTCTACCACAACAGGACATTTAGTCAAGGGTCAGCCACATGTAAAACAACAGAAAGCTTAAAATTTGTTGGGCTACGTACTTTCAAAACTGAACTACTGTTAAAATACAAGAGAAAAGATGTGCCTAAGCTGGCACACAAATTGCCCTTACAAACATATTTAATTTTCAGTGGGTGCCATTTCATAGCAACTGCTTTTCACAAACTGAGAGAACAAAAGTACCCACGTGGGTTTGGGGCCTGGCCATCTATTTAAGCATGCAATTGCAAATTTTTGGCTTTCTGAAATGTGATTAGTCATATAATTGCATGTCCAAATTTAGCTGGGAAATTTGCATATTTGATTACAAATTACTGAAAAGCATCCTGTTTTAGAGCTTTAGTTTCTATATATCAAAAGTAAAGAGGAACAGATTATATTAATAATTCTGAGCAGTTCTCTATGTGTGTTAAAATAATAAAAGAGAAAGCAAGGAAGAGGTCACGATATGTAAGGGAAGTGCTATTTTATTTAGCTCATTCTGAAAAAATATTTCAGAAATACATTTTTGGCAATAATACTGTACTTAGTATTGGACATAAGGAGAAACACTTGTTTATGTTACTATTTCCTGTAATCAGTGTTGCTGGTGCTGAGGCATTCATTGTGGTCAAAATTAGAGATTTAGAAAAAAATGTAATTAAATGATCAGATTAATTTCTCTAGCAACATGATGTGTAAATACATACAATACATAAGAATACTCCATCCAGTCTGTCTTTAAATAACATAAGTGCCCTGGAAGTTGGTTTTGCTAGCACCCAGTCCTTAAGCATTTTTTTTGCCCTTCTGCCATTTTTTCTCTTATTCGTGCTCTTTATGGCATTAATAGTCTTTAAAATGCAGCTTAAATACCACAAACAAATATCCAAATGTAGAAAGAATTAAATGTTTTAACAGCAAAAGAAAGGGGGACCACCAAACAGAGATACACAAAAATATAGGACAGAATGTATCTGTAACCTTATTGTTGCATTCTTAAAATATATCTGAAGCCTTAGCAAACATTTTCCCTTTCAGTTGTGCTTGTTAATTTTATTTCAATATTCCAAATGCTCTGCAAGTGTGGTAGCAAATGAAACAGCTACTCAGGGATAACTTTTAGAAATCTGGCTTCAGAAATAAACAAAATTATATATATATATTTTAAAATATGCAGTTATTCAGACTATTGCCCAGGCCTGTTCTTTTTGAGCACTCAAAACTTACTGCAAAAATAAAGATAATTTAGAGTATATATGAAAAATGCCTTTCAGGTAAGCTTTCTATATACTTCAGCATGGGCTTAGGAGCAATTCTCATTATTGTTAGTAGACTGAGTAAAAATTGATCTGGAAGGAATTTCAAGAGTTTGTTTAACCTGTCTCTGAGCTACAAGACAAGATCAATGATTTCTGAATCATTCCTTACAGAGATTAGTCTTGTCAGTGTGCTGCTGAATCCTTAGGTGACAGATTGCATCAGTGGTTTGAATGCCTTGCTCAGCCATAGCGAGAGAGCTTAGCCAAATAGAAAAACTCAGAGAAGCAGCGAGGAGAAAGCAGAGAAACTGAGCTATAAAAGCCATTCACTTGATCTAGTAAGGGTGGAGGAAGGCAGGAAGGTATTAAATAAAGTGACGAAAATGAATGCATTGCTTTTGCCAGGAGAGGAGCAGAAAATAGGGCTATAGACTGTGTGTAGCTGTGGCCTGGATTGTCCATGTTCTTTTTGTTCATCTACACAATTTCATTAGAAAGAAGCATGACACTTTTAGGGAAAGCAGGTGAAACATTTAGTTCTGGAAAAGTAGAATTAACAGATTCTTGTATTATTTTCAGAATGTAAACATTTGCTGATCAGCATGATTGTGTAGTACTCCTGATTTTAAGACACCAATTATGTGAGCCAAAATCCCAAAGAGTCATAATATGGAACTTGATTATTTTTGCAGAAACAGTCTAATCTATTGTCTTATCTCTCAAACTGGCAAGAAATCACAACTAGCTGTCTTTGTTGTCTGTATAAAAGCGTATACATTTTATTTTAGTCTTCTTCTAATAATTGCAATATATGTATTTTATTTTTAGAGCCTTGCCATATCATGCAGTTACTCCATGTCTCCTGTCTTTTGCTCAGTTCCCGCTATGTGTTATTTTTTAATATAGTCACCAATTCAGTGTTTAGATATTGAAATCTCTGCAAAAGGCTTGTTTTCTGCTTTGTTGATAGCTTAACTACTGGAACAGCCCTTTTAATATATTAGAAGAAAGCAACCGAGTTATGGCACTAGGCACCTTAACAAGATTAGAAAGAAGGATCTTTGTGTATGACAGTACTGTTAATTTCAGTCCTGCATTTGATTGCAACATTTGATAACATTTTTCTCATTCTTTACACTGGCTGTCAATCACTTTGGACATTTTATTCTCCAGTTCTGCTGAAATGGCATACTTTTCATTCCAGTAGCTTTTAACAAAGGTAGGGCTTTCATTTCTAATTTATTAGCTTATATAATGCAAGGACTGGACCAGATTTTCTTCTCTACCTCCAACTTCAGGTATACCTCTATAGCTCAGTGTTGTCCACAGCTTTTTAGGTGAACATTCTTTATCATCCAAGTCCCATTGAACTATATAAATGTAGTTAAACAATTGCCTTTGAATGTTCATTTTTACTAGAACTCTCTCATCAAAAGCAATTTTACAGGAGGAAAATAGCCCCTTTGGTCCCAGGCCCTACACACTCCACCAGAATGAAATGATCCTATGCTGTGATCTTTGCTGAAAATCTCTACTATGCCTGCAAGAAACTACATGGTTTGAATTCATTACATATAGATGCTTAGCTGGTATAGGGTCAGCATGGCTCCGTTAACTTCAGTGGAGCTCTGGTGACTTGAAAAAACAGATCATCAACATCTTCCTTGCATGAAAATGCCACAGATACAGAATTTGAATGCCAATAACTTCTATTAAAAAGTGGAGCAGGGTTTGGAAACTGGAGACAGAGTTGAGGGATCCTGCTGGAAAGAAGGTTCAGGCCGAAGTTTCTTGTGCCACAAAACACCTAAGCAACTGAAAGGGAAAAGCTGAAATTTTGGATGGCAGGTGATGGGTACCATTGGAACATAAATATCCAGGCACAAAACCAGCAGATAGCTTCCAGCTTAATTTTGATTCAGTTCTTAAGCATCTGTCTGTAAAAAATTGCTATCTTGAGTTGTAGATATAGATGTTAGAGATTTAGCTGATAATGATAGCAATGTAGATATTGACATATACTTAAAATCTTGGATTAGTCATCACTTCTTCTTGATAACTGTTGGCCTAAATTCATGGTTGTCTATATTAGGGTTTTTTTTTTTTATAGTGTAGCAGCATATTTATGGATCCAGAATTACAATCCAATACTGTATCATAAAGAACACACACAAAATTAATTAAAGGTAAGATGTTAACATTCGTTTTACAATGCAGAATGAATTATTCAAACCTTGGTAACATCCATGTTTCCCTGAAAGCTTTTTCCTCTGCTCCAAAGGCCTTGAAGAGGGCTGCAGTCCAATCCCCGACAACCCGTATGTGAACACTAAAGAAATCCTCCTCGGGTGCTGAAGTGAGGGTGAAAGGGTGCCACTCCAGCTGTGAGACTGATGGGCATTGTAGAAAGATATATTGACCAGGGCCCATTTTAAAGCCATGTTTTTTCATGTGAAGCTCAAGGACTCCAGAGGAATGTGTCACCACCTAAACAATAATAAAAGGACCAATTTTATTTTACTTCAGAAACACAGCTGCTTGTTTCCATCAGGTTTCAGGTATTGTGTGCAGTTCTGGAGCCCTCACCACAAGAAGGACATGGAACTGTTGGAGCGAGTCCAGAGGAGGGCCACAAAGATGATCAGAGGGCTGGAGCACCTCTGCTATGAGGACAGGCTGAGAGTTGGGGCTCTTCAGCCTGGAGAAGAGAAAGCTTTGAGGCCACCTTATAGTAGCCTTCCGGTATCTGAAGGGGGCCTACAGGAGGGCTGAGGAGGGACTATTGACAAGGTCTTGTTATGACAGGACAAGGTGTAATGGGTTTAAACTGGAAGAGGGGAGATTTAAACAAGATGTTAGGATGAGGTTCTTTACAGTGAGGGTGTGAGATACTGGCACAGGTTGCCCAGGGAGGCTGTGCCTGCTGTCTCCCTGGAGGTGTTCAAGCCCAGGCTGGATGAGGCTTTGAGTGATCTGTTCTAGTGGGAGGTGTCCCTGCCTATGGCGGGGGGTTGGAACTGGATGATCTTTGAGGTCCCTTCCAACCTAAACCATTCTGTGATTCTATGATTCAACCACAAGTTGATGCAGATTGGGATGCACAGTAATTTTAAAATATCTTGTAGATTATGTTCTAAACTTCATGCTGCTCAATAGCTTGAGTGTGCATTGGGGGCAGCTTGCTTTGTGGCTGTAAGAGGCACAGGACAGCCTGTAACAATTCAGCAGTTTGGCAACTTTGTCTCTTAGTAGAGTCCATGTGAATACATTCCTTAATAGGCTGGAATAATTTGCCAGTTTTGCTCTCTTGTAACACAATTAACATGTATGGGATTATTGTTGGTTTGACAAGAAGAAAAAAAGCCCACTGAGTTCAATTCTAATGTACTCTTATTAAAAGTAAATCTCAGTTAAGCAGCCAATTTTATATGTCACGCGTAGCGTACTTAGATTTTCAGATGACAGCCCCTGTGTGAAATCAGCAGCAAGACTTACCCGACATGCTTTTCCCCTCACACAAGCTAAGCCTGTTTTTGATCTCTGGCTTGATATGTGTGGGTGTGGCTGCTTCAGTTGTGGCATTCCCCATCTATTCTGCTGTGACTTAAATAGGCTCTTAGCGCACAAAGATATTTACAGCTGGGATAAAGCATTGCAGTGGTATTAATGAAGCTTTGACTAATTTATGCTAACTGATAATATAGCCCTTAATCTCCTTGGAAGCGCACAGATTTAAAAGTAAAAACTGTGTCCTGTTGAAGCCAAGGGCATCTCTGGCAACTACTGCAGTGTAATGTGGTTTCTGTTCGTTAGAAAGAGACACTCTGCACAGATGTCTGTGTTGTGGTAGTGTAAAGTCTGGTACATCATTAACTAGGTTTTGTCCTGTATGGAATATTCTTATAGACTGTCCTGGACACCCCAGCAGGTGAATGTGAGAAGAAGAAGGCGCGAAACTACTTCCCCCCTGCCCTCCTCCACCCCCTCCACCCTGCAGGCTGGCAGAGTGGGCAGGAAAGGAGCCCTTTTGGCACGTGTAGAGGCTTGTGCTGCCAGCCTGTGCATGGATTTGAGATGGTTATTGGCTGAGTTTTCACGTCCAGTGTGAAATTGGCAAGTAAATATTTTTGTCCAAAAAGGCATAAATAGGGCAAGAAAAAGGTGTGAGTGTTCCCACCTGAGAGGTTCCCAACTAAGAGGTTCCCCATCTGAAATGTTCCCACCTGAAAAGATTCCTACCCAGAAAATCTCCCTGTGTTGACAGAGCTTTGCCTTCTGAAGAAGTTCCCCATTTTGGAGACTGCCACAGCTCCTATCTTTTGCACAGCTCTTGTGCAAAAGCACAGCTCTTGTGTTTCCCACACAGGAACAGTGCCCCCACTCCTGTGCTGTCCTGTACAGCCTTTGCAAGCAGTGGCAGGTCCTGGGTCCTTTGAGAGCACTGTCAGCAGCACCTGGACCCAGCAGCTCTGGGACCTTTCTAACAGCCAACTTTCCTGGCTGTTATTCTGGCTGTTATCCTGACTAGGAGATTAAGCAGTTTGGCTCTCCCTTATCACTGCTGAAGGCAGTGAGGTCTCCACAAATCTCTGACTTGTGGAAACCATATTTTTGAAATATTGGACTTTGCCTTTTGAATCCACTTGGATATTATTTGTAGGCAGAATCAATTGAGCTGCAAAGAGAATCCAGCAAGGAATTGACAACAAGCATCTATCTCCTCAGCATTGTTGTGAGTAAAGCTGTTGTTCCCCTTAATTCTCTGCTCAGCCAAACTATTGATAGTGGGGTAAGAAGCTATGCTATAGCTTAGCCTTTTCTATTTTCTGACTTACTAAATTTCTGAATTTGTCTGTAGCACCTTTTGAAGATCTTCCCAATCGAATAGAAACCTGTAAATAAACAATAAACTAATTCTGTATATGGTTTTGGAGGCGAGGATTTCTGGGAATAAAATAATTCTATTTTTATAATTCCTGACTCAGCCACATCAATTCCCCTGCTCTTTACAAAATGGACTTGCTATTGGAATATGTGCAAAACCTAAAATCAATACTTGGCTGGAACCATGGTCATGATGGAAGAGCTGCCGAAGCTAGGAGTGAAAAAATAGGTCATACTACAGAGAATTTACCTATAAAAAATGAAAAAAAATCATTGACACAATGTATCTTTTATGCAGACATGCCAGCTATGCTACATACCTTAGTAATGACCACCTCCTGTTGAAATCTCCAAAATCTAACAATTCTTTCACAGATGTACAACACCATAGGACTTAAAACCCACTTCCAGGCCTGTAGAAAGTTGCATATTAAGAATTCTTGAATTTGTACAAAAATATTTTGCATTTCTGGTTTAAATCAGCAGGTATCCTAAAGTTAAATTCTTTGATTTCTTGTCTGTGATTTTTGCCTTTTTTGATTCAGTATTTCTGTTACTACTGTAGCAATTCTGGCTTTCTTGTGGAACAGACATATGGGACTCCTTCACAGATGCCCTCCAAAAGCAGTGCTAATATCTATCTGTATTCTGGCCAAGAACAATCCTTTAGAATCATTTCCTGCTAAAAGGCAAAATGAGTAATCTATTTAAGTGCTAATATAGACATCACCTCTTTTACGCAGAGCATTACTTTTATTTTTGCTCATCAAAATCCAAAATATTTCAGAAGGGTCAGATAGGAACTAATTCTAACTACCAGCTGTGAGTTTTCTGATGCTGCATGAAAAACACTTAAGTCTCAAATATTCACTTAGAGGAATGCCGTACATTTCTATTTAATACATTAGTCAACTCAATACCAATAAATGTGGTTTCTTTCTGAGTGGGTACTAAAATGGTCATATTTTAAGTATTGCAGAAGTTTTCTTGTACTTGCTAATCATTCACACTGATCACGGTAACAAAGATACTTGCCTGTTTAAGTATAGAAGCTGATGATTGGGCTGAGTTGTACTTATAGCTAAGGTAAGTAGATGTAATTGAATATTGGTAATATTTTTGGTAAAATATTTATTTTCCTAAAAGAGAAACTATTTTGTTCCAGTTTTGTTAATTACTCAGCTCATCCCAGGAAACTGAAAACTCCACAATCATGTGGCTTTTAAAATCTCCAAAGAGTAACTTTATATGCTGAAACAATGACTTTGCTCCACAAGCTGAGAAACAGGGCTTATAAAATATTTTTTTATGAGAAGCAAGCTATAAAATTATGTGGCTTCCTTAGAAAGTGCTAAGAGGATGGAGTGGCAATTTCCCAAGGTTAAGTCTTGAAAATTATTTTTTTTTTTTAAATGCATGATTTAATAATGGGAAGAAACCAACATAAACTAGAAGGTTCTCGGTTATAACAGAAACTCAATACATTTGTTGTCCCTAAATACTACAGGTGTCTCTTCACAGTAGGTAATCTCATATCTTGAATATATTTGCATAGATGAAGCCACAATAATGATGAGACCTATTTTTCCTCCCTTCCATTTGTGCTACCTGTAAATAAAAGGATGTGACAGGAATGTTAAGGTTGCAGGATACTGTGTACAAGAGCTCATCAGAGTTTTCAAATGTGCCATCACTCCAGTGCAATGCAGCATTCAGTCCAAAATATCCTTTGGCTGGGTTGGGACAACAGGGCATCTGCCAGGAGAAGTAGACTGCATGGCCACATAGCTTCTAGCCAGCAAATCAAGGTCTTGGTATGCTTGCCCAGCTGATGTCTCTGGAGAGACAGTGAGGGTAAAAGTACAGATGCCCCAGGTGCAATAGAAGTGCTTCGTTGTCCTCAGTGGCATACAGATCAGGCTCCACTGGAATATGGGACAAAGGAGCAGATGTGACATGACTGAGAGAGTGACGCTGCTGTGGTAGCCTCCCCTGGGAACTGTGGCCAGCAAGACATGCCTCGTGCAATCCCAGCTGTGCACAAGTCTGTCCTCTCCTTGTTCAGTCCCATGTGCCCCTGCTCCTGCCCATGGTATGTGAGCTTCACTATGGCCTCTGAATGACTTTCTGCTCTCTGGGTATGGTGTTTGGTGGGTATCATGCCATAGCACTTTACCTGTCTAGCAAAGCACTTTTCTTACAGATGGTCTATACGACATGTGGTATTACCACCATTAATTTAAGGTAATATGACTTGCAAGTATGGCCTTAGGTATGCAGGCAAGTATGGAAAATTTTGGTTGAACACAAAGAAGCAGAAGTTCTCTCCAGGTAGTTTTATGACATGCAGTTGGAAGCAAGCTTGTGTCTGTATTCATGGTGTGTATCCATGTATTGATTTTTATGGTGACATTGTAGCAGAAATTTTTAGAGAGGCATTCACTTTCTCATTAATATGCAGGCTGGGTAGTGGCTAACAATAGTTTAATTCAAGAAAAATCTATGTCAGCCATTAAAAGAACTACAGGACATTGAATGCTATTTTTTCTCTTTTACTTTAGCATTTTCCTTTGGTATGTTTTCTCTTTTTGGATGAAAAAATAAAAACTTGCATATGAGCAAGCTAAATCTTGAGCTGTAAATGTTAAATGATTTTGTTTGGATGCTAGACATCTGACATACTGTACAAGTCTGCTAGTTAATTACCCCCTGTGGAT
The DNA here is from genome assembly GCA_013396835.1 of Psilopogon haemacephalus. Taxonomy (NCBI): domain Eukaryota; kingdom Metazoa; phylum Chordata; class Aves; order Piciformes; family Megalaimidae; genus Psilopogon; species Psilopogon haemacephalus. The sequence continues at coordinate 219,830 of VWZI01002853.1, forward strand.
TTGCAATCTTGTTGCAGCAAAACCACTCATCTGTGGGACATTTTTTCCTACCTTTTGCCTTTTCCTTTCATAATTTATTGTTTAAAATTCTTTTCATTTTTACCTAACTCGAGACATCAGTGCTGGATGATATGAAGTATGTGCCCAAAGCAAGGACATAATTTTATCTCTAGCTTATTCTCCCTTGATATTTAGACTATCCATATTAAAGTACTATTAGTTAAAATAATAATATTAATTTGCATCCCTAGCTTTACTGTTCAATTGTATTTTCTATCTCTACTCTCATAAGGTTTTTACTTGGAGGCTTCATCAGTGCAATGAACGCATCAAGGATATTTGTGATACTGAGTAATTAAAAATAAAAATACTCAATAGATTTTAATAGAGTACAATTCTGAAATGCACACCTTTCATGGGGAGTGTTGCCTAACTAAAGGATCTTCCAGAAATAAAAGTCAATATGAATGACATAAAAATTCTATATATCACTCTTCATTTGTACCCAACTATATTGATTATAGAGGAGGCCTGGGTCACCTGTCTTAATGCATGTGGAGAAGGCAACTGCTCCAAATATGGCACTAAGTTCTAGTTGCTAGCATGCACTCAAGCCCCATACTATCTGAGACATTTGACCTCCCAGGAAGGACACAGAATTAAAAACAGAAGAGAGACATCATTCTTACCACAGGTTTGTTGCCAGAGAACTGTGGCAAAGGGCACTGAGTGGCATTCTCCCATTCCAAATAGTGATCCTTACAGTAAGTGACATTGTGAAGCAGCAAACTTTGAGGTGTCTGACCTCGAACAAGCTGACTTGAAACAGAAAGGTTCGTCAGTGATAAGCTTCTTTGTAAGGTTCCTGTGCATCTGTGGGTTTTGTACTAGTGATTGAAAGCAGACTCAGAGAAAAGTGAAAGTTCAAGAACTGGACATTTCAGCCCTTGTTCTGGTCTGTTCAATTTACCTTTCCTTTAGCTTTTCCATGACTTTTTTTTTTCCCCAAATGCAAGAATGTGTGTTAAAGTATTAATATATACCAATGCACCTGAAGTGTGGAGTCCTTGCATAGAAAATGTATATATTGCTGTTTGTGGCAAAATTAGATAGATTGCCAAATTCTATGGACATTTTGACATCCTCTGTACATAAGCATCTGTTATTGTTTAGAAAAACAATAAATTTTAATAGTGACAGACCTTCTATTTCCTTTGCTGCTTTCTAAATGCATCTTTAAAAGCTGCAACTGTAATGGGATGATAGTAATTATATATATACTCTATAAGTGTTAAATTGTAGCTTCTTTACTTCAGAAAATGATAACGATTTGAATTTTCCCAGACATATCAATCCTGACTTTTCAGTTTAAATGGATTTCAGCTAGTGTTGGTTATGGGTAGGGATAGAGGCTTTTTATGAGGGAAACCCTGGTTGTTTCATATTGTCTTTCTGAATTTTCCCTTCCATAGTTTCTTTGGCTCTACAACATTAGCTTCTCCTGCCCACTAGTTTAACAAAAGGCACAGAGATGAGTGCTACCTTCTTCTATATGGCAGTGTCATTGACTGTTGCAACTTCGGACAGAAGGACAGAAAATAAGATAGGCTCAAGGGAATTTTATCTAGTCACCTGGGAAGGAGAAAGAGGTGGGAAGCGAGAGAAACCTTGGGGGGTTTGACACCTTTTCATAAATGGGATAGTGGTGGGGATGTGCTGGGACATCAAGGAGCTGCTCTGTTGCAGTGCACCCCCAGGCTGAATCCAGAAGTGTGTTCAATGAATGCTGTTGATAGGGCTGTTAAGTGTCTCCTTTCTGGTGGAAGTCTCTTGTGGAGGAGTGTTGAACAGCTGGCTAGGCAGAGGGAGCTTAGAAAGCTGAAGGTTTAAAGGGTTCATTATATTTGTTTGAAATTGGATCCTACAATTTGCCGGGGCGGGGGGGGCAAGCATTTTAATCAGGCCAGGATACAGTTTATGGCATTCGTTTGCAGCTGTGTCTCTGAAACTTGGCAGTAATTAATTGAGCCGATTTCTGGAACTCTCAGAGCCAAAATGAATGTGGCAGCTCTCAATTCACAAGGAGAGAGGTGTGAAAAGTAACACACTGGGAAACATCGTACAGGCCTGTTCCTTGCTCCATGGTGATGCCATGTACCTCCAGAGTACAGGCACACACATGCTGCTGTGGACTAGGAATTTTCTTTATGTCAAAGAGTAGTGCTTTGTATGTACATCAATGGTGGGCAATACCATCTGATGTTCAACAAAACAGTCATAAAAAGTAGATTATGATAACACCAAGAGACTCTGTCCTTAGATCTGAAAATCTTTGCTACAGTTTGAGGCCACGTGTACTAAATAGCCTACAAGAAAAGATCTATGGAGCAAAACTGTCTCTGATGAGGGCCTTGCACTGAACGTGTTTGAGGGCTGCTGAGGGCTTAGGACTTGTTCTGGTGTGGTTTTGTGAACAGATCACTCAAAGCTTCACTTTCTATCTGAATTAAAATTTCAATGTAGATGCACCACAGTAGGTTCACTTTAACACTACTGCAAGGAAACAAGAAAATTAAATAGGGGAAAGCACAGAAGGAAGGAGAAGCAGAAAATGCCAGTGATTGATACCGTAGTAATTTCAACCTGGTTTGTAATACAGTGTCTACTGCTACTGCACAATATTTCTCTATGGTGAGGAAACTTGTGGTTCTTTTCATTACAGAGAAAGAGATCAAAACTGCTTTACAGTAGTGGATGCAGAAAAGAATGGGATACCCATCATAGGACAGTTAACATGCTCAAAGCTTGTCAGGCTTGTACAAGATCACTTCCAAAATGCCACACAAGACCTATAAGCATGATGTTTATCTCTTATTTGTTTGACCCCACAAAGGTTTGTGTCCCAACTGGTAAGGCCTCCAGTTTCCAGTAATGAAAGTTCATTCAAATGGAAGCCTTGATAAGGTGAAGGTTGTAAGATGGTAGAAGAGTGGTTGAAAGAACAAAAATCATACTTTAAGTCCTCAGAAAAGTAGTGTTTTAATTTCAAAATACTTTCATTTTGCAACCTGTCTCCAAGCAAAGATCCTAGAAGTTTATTAATAGAAAACCATGGGATTATAAATCTGAATTGCATTTCGTCTCAAACTGTTTACATATATCCCATGTAATTTATACAGATACTTACCCCATACCATGGATTATTAGACCAATGAAGAAAACCACAAAGAGGTGATGGGCATACCAGAACACTTCATAGAATGACCTTCTGATGACCTCAGTGGATGATGTAATGATCAGAATTAAAGCCACGGTTATCACAACTCCAGTTATTCCAGCTATGGTGGTTAGTACCTCTCCTGTTGTATTCTACAATAAGAATACATTATTAGTATTAGTTGTCATTGTTGTTATAATTGTTATTCTTATGACTTCAGTTACTGTTACTATTGCTACTGTTGCTGCTTGTAGTGGCTTAGCAGTTACCTGCCCCCCCATACTTTTTATAAACCCTGGCTAAAACTCAGGACACTGGAAGTTAATAAATGAAGCTTTATATTTACAGCAATGCACAATATACAAGCAAATATTTACAAGGTATAACAGATATTTACAGATATATACAGTAAAAAGATAATACAGACACCACACCCCTCCCAGAGACCAAAATCCCCAAGAGAGGGTGACCAAACACCCCCTACCACCTTTTCCCCCTTCCCCAGTCTTATCTCACCACCTGTTGATGCTGCAGATAAGCTGAAGTAGATCGGCCAGGGAGATTAGTGGTAGGAGAAAAGTTAGTAGTTTTACTCTGAATTAGCTACCAAGACAGAGACAAAGAAGACCATGCAAGAGAATCAGCCACTGCGCCGAATGGTCAGAAGCGTCTGCTAATCTGGTTGATTTCAGAACAGTTTTTAAAAACAACTTTATTTTTTTTTTCTCTCAGTAAAACTTGGTGAAGTAACACACTGTCACTGTCACACTGTCTCAGCCAATAGTCTAATTTCTCACTCAAATTCTCCAATTAGGCCAAACCAACACACTGCTATAACATATGAAGACAAAATCTAAAATACCTTTTCAGGATAGGGTAACTAGGACAAGATATGAGATATGGAGGCAAGGGAAACCTCCATACCCTCAGTACTGGGACCAGTACTATTCAACATATTCAACAACCTGGATGAGGGAACAGTGTGCACTGTGGACGAGTTTGCTGACAACACAAAACTGGGTGGAGTGGGTGACACAGCTGAGGCTGGAAAGTTAGGCAGGGAGAAATTTAATGAAATTCAGCAAGGGTAAGTGTAGAGTCTTACACCTGGGAAAGAACAACCCCATGTATCACTATAGGTTGGGGACTGACCAGTTAAAGAGCAATGAAAGGGAAAGAGATTCGATGGTCCTAGTGTATGGAAGGATGACCATGAGCCAGCAATGTGCTCTTGTGGCCAAGAAAGGTAATGCCATCCAGGGACCTATTAGGATAAAGTTGATAGAAAGGATAAGGTTGAGAGAGGTTCTCCTCACCCTCTACACTGCTCTGGTGAGGCAGCATCTCAAATATTGTGTCCAATTCTGGGCCACTCAGTTTAAGAAGGACTGGGAACTGCTTGAAAGAGTCCAGTGCAGAGACACAAAAATGACTCAGAGAGTGGAGCATCTGTGAGGAGAGACTGAGTGAACTTCGAGAAGAGGAGACTAAAGGGTGATCTCATCAATGTTTATAAATATGTAAAAAGGAGTGCCAAGAGAATGGAGCCAGGCTCTTCTCACTGATGCCCAATGAGAGGACAAGGGGCAATGGCTGGAAGCTGAGGCACAGGAAGCTCCATGTAAATGTGAGGAATTTTTCTTTCACTATGTGTGCAACAGAACACTGGAACAGGTTGCCCAGGGCAGTTATGGAGTCTCCCTCTCTGGACATAGTCAAAACCCACTTGGATGCATTTCTGTGTGACCTACTCTAGGTGATCCTGCTCTGGCTGGGGGATTGGACTAGATGATCTTTCAAGGTCCCTTCCAAGCCTTAACATTCTGTGATTTTACCACAGAACATCATAACATCCCTTTGCTCTGCTTCTACTCAGGCCTATCCTAGACAGATGTGTAAATATTTGTTTCCAATTATTTGTTTCAGGAATCAAAAGGAGGAAAATAGATAGTCTCATTAGTTTAATTTTATATATTTTGCTTATACAAAAGTGTCTCAGAAATAAAGAAAAATATCAAACCTACACAGCTAATAAGGAAAACAGCACTAGAAACTAGCTTATTCATGTGTTGGTGATAAAATGAGGTGCTAAGACATTTGCAACCATAAAGGTTGGTGGCTTTTTCTGTGCTTATTTTACTTCCAAGTTTCTGGGGTTTCAGCAGCCCTGAAATAGTTTATAAAAATGGCATGCTCTCATTTATCTAAACAGCATATCTCATTTCTCTGTTCCTTACACTTACTTGGAGATATATTGGAAAATAGTTCATTTTATATTTTAAAAGACATATTTATGCTTGCATTTTTATGCTTGTTAGTGATGAAACATTAATATGCTGGGCTAGAACATGTTGTTTCTTGTTCATGATTCACAGATATAAGCACAGGTCTATTGCATCTGTCTAAACCCACCAAAATAAATTTAAGTGAGAATGAAGATGTATTTTGAACACAACATTCAGATTCTGATCTCAGTTATAAAGCACAGGTCATGAAGAACAGCAGTAAAAATCTCACATGCAAGATGCGGCTCAAAATAAATATGTCAATAGAGCATAAGTGAAATCCCTATTTGGCCTGCAAAGCATAGACATCTCTTTTCCTGATGCTGATGCACAGGAATGGAGTAGCTCAGCATGCCTTCTGGATCCTGAGCTGATTCTACAAATTAATACACTAGGAGAAAAATACCCCTATATTGTACTTGTAAAGTGCTCTCATTTGATATGGAAATCCTAAAGGTGATAAAATTCCACGACGCAATTTTTATAGTTGCTTTTTACAGTAAAATCATTCTTTCAGATGTTCACACTTGACAGCACACAATACATTTTTAAATTGGTGCCTGTCAAGAGTGTATTCAAATGCTATCACGTATTAACAGAATTGATCTAGGTGGTATTTTGAACATTTCCACTACAGTGGCTAGTTTGAATGTTGAGATTAAACAAGGGAAAATGTCAAAGACACTTAGCATGTTGCTATTACAGGAGTAGTATCAAACTAAAAAGAAAGCCTGAACTGTTACTCTCAGAACTTTATTCTCTGAAGTTAGAAGCAAACTTTTATTTGCATTCCTTCATAATTTATTAATTCTGAGTGCAGCTACTAAGACACAAGTAAGTGATAAAAGAAATATAAATGCTAGAAGTTAGAGTAAAATTTAGGCTGTAAATTGGGAGGTAATCGTAGGGCACATTACTGTAAGAAATCTAGGAATGGATCTCAAAAATTGCTAGCCTTCCTCCTCAAGGACATTTAAGATCTAATAAATGTTTATAAATATATGAGGGCTGGGTGTCAAGAGGGAGGGGACAGGCTCTTCTCAGCCATGCTTTGTGACAGGACAAGTTCACCTCAACATGAGGAAGAACTTTGTTACTGGTAAGTGTCATGGAGCACTGGAAGAGGCTCCCCAGAGAGGTTGTGGAGTCTCCTTCCCTGGAGACTTTCAAGACCTATCTAGATGTGTTCCTCTGTGACCTGCACTAGATCATGTTCCCGCTCTCCCATGTGGATAGGACTCAGTGATCTCCAGAGTTCACTTACAACCTCTAACATCCTATGATCCTGTGATGTTAAAGCTAATTAGAGGCCTAAACTTACAATTACATTACCATGAAAAGGCTCAGGAGATCTTCCCCATGCACTATTTCCTGTATGCAGCAAGCCTCGGGGTGATTTTTTGTGTACTCATCCTTGAGCCACACTCAACAGGCAAAAAGGCAGAATCAGCCCCCAGATTGGGATGATACTGCACAGCCACGGAGAGAGAAAATAGCAACTGTCAAAGAAATATTGTTATGTGATATTGGTTGGGATTTTTTCCTCTCTGGAAAGAACTTGCATTTGTTCTGTGTATTGATAGTTTAGTCTAGGTTTTAAAAAATTCTTTACAGGTCTATTTCATTGTCTGCTTTCACAGCACTCCTTATCCTCACTATGCCCACCCCTCACCCCAAGCTGTCTCCTGATAAACTAATTAAAACACAGTAGACATTTCTTTGAGCTTAGTAACCTGAAAATTGCAGCTCTTAGTAAGTGTTTTGAGCTGAAATTGAGTTTAACCTTTAGCAACACCTTTTCACTCTGGTTAAAAGGCTTAGAAATACAGTTTTAGTGACAACAGAATCCACAGAGGAAAACTTTTTAGATGGAGGAAAACCAAAAAGTGACAGCTTACTGTTTCATAAGTCCTGATTGGATTCAAGTAGCTTTCATTTGGACTCTCGCCAAGAACAGAAAGTTTGTTCCGTAACTCCCCAGCTTCCTTTGACTGGCTGATATGATACCGCTCAATGTTGATCAAGTGGGCAACAATATGGATGGCTGCATAAAAGAGAAAGTGGGGTGAAAGTACAGGCACCCTTGTACATGTCCACAATGCCAGAAGGAACTTTGTTAAGCATGCTACAAATAATTTGAAGGCTCAGGTATAAACTGAGAGCTCTGCATTGTTAAGATGATAATAAAAGAAATATTTTAACAAAAACTAATCTGTCTTCAGATTTGTCTAATCTGAAGAAACTCCTCCACATTAGAGAGGAGAGGAACAGCTCCAGGATTACCTCCCATATTTACAGACAAGTGCCCCACAGTCTTCAGTGTCATCAAAGAGGACCTCTTGACAGATGATATAAAGACTTTTGTTTCTGATTTTAAATGGATTGAAATAGGGTAAACTGATTTACATCNTATACTAGGATATGCTGTGGCCTAACATTGCCATGCAAAATGCTAACTTGTTCATTTTAAGCATAGACACATTTGCATCTTGCACCAGAGGTATTTAGAAAATACATCCCAAATCTGTCACCTATTAGGAAGTAGCTATAGCATTACTTTATGCATGTGGAGCCTGGGGAAGGCACAGAAATGATGATTTTAATGAAGCAGTCTGAATCACAGTGTTAGATATGATTTGCCCTGAGCATCATATATCACCGCTACTTCTGGCCTGCTTCCAAAAGCTACATAAAATGGTCAGTTTAGAAAAATGCCTTACAGTGAAGTCTGAACTCCTCTCTAATTCTTTTTCCTGAATGGAAAGATTATAATTTCAGAAGATGGAAAAAGGAATGACTTTGTTTTAATATTGGCTGAGACAGATAAAAACATAATCATACTGGGCGCAGAGTTTCAGTTTTCAATATGAGAGCAAATTATTACACATCAAAGGATACAAAAGGACAAAAACAACTATATGTTTACAAGAGAACTATTAGGATACACTATTTCTAGTTTTTATAATTAGCTGCCTGTAAAAATCTCTCAGTGTTTATCTGGCTTTGTTCCTTTCTAAAAACTAATATTTGTATCACACAAAATATGATCTGCTTCCCTGAACAATATCCTCTCAAAAGATTTTTTGTTTTTATTTCTTTTCTTTTCCTCCCTTTTTATTTTCCCTTTTTTTTTCTTTTTCCTTTTTTGCCCGCTCTTCTTTTTACTTCTTTCTTCTCTCCTTCATTCTTTTATCTTCCTTTTTTTCATCTTTCTTTCTTCTTTCTTTTTTTCCTTTTCATAATTATAATTATTCACACAAACCCAGAATTTAACTGTGCTAGTCACTGTGCGATCATAGATTAAAACCACAGGATTAAATGCAAATGCATGAATACTTTAGTATTGCTAAGTCTTCAGGTACCTATCCATGTAGTGAGCTCATCTCATTATGTGTGCCTGAGGCCAGCTCCTCTGCAGCAGCTGAGGAAAGATACGACCATGGGAATGAGAGTTAAGGGAGCATGCTGGCTATGGAAGTGCTTAAAGCAGACAGTGCAAGAAAGAAGAAAACTGCGCTCTTCCCACCAACAGTAGGTTAGCCCACATGTCCAGGTTGGAAAGAGGTATTTGCACTCTGTTCTTCTGAGATGAACCGTCTAGAGCAGCAGTTGTGCTGTGGCTGCTTGACTGTCAGGTTGCACTTCATTCCAAATATAATGTTTAGTTTAGAGATTCCCTGCTGCCACTTCTTAACACCTACTTCACCTCATTGCCCCCTGCTTAGCTACTCACTGGGAGATGAAAGACCCCTTTTAAATCCCTGTTACATTAAATTTAAAGGAGAGCTTTAAACTGGATCACATGTCCTAGTCACGGGGCTGACTGGATATTCTCTTGTGAGCTATCTCCTGATGAAACCCTTAATAAAAATAATCAAATATTTATTGACACAGGCATCTCAAGTGAATATCCCGAGCACCCAAACTACAAAATCAAGCTCCCATTTTTTCTGAATCTTTGGCCTGATGAATAATAAATTATTTATACAACCTGGAATAGCCTCAGCAAAATGGAGACTGAATCCAAATGGATATGAACCACACAGAGATAAAATGAGCCTGGAAATTAGAAGACAGATTCAAGCCATCAAAGGAATGAGACTCTAAAATAACCTTTCAATAAATGGGATAATGGGATCAAGCAACCTAAGCAGCTTTCAGCGGAAGGTTGGTCATTTTATGAAATAGCATATATGATGTGACTGTGAGCATTAGAACGTATTGCACTCAGTGACCCAGCATGTTTTGTGCATGTTGTTATGCATTAGGTACTTCATGAGAAACAACTTGGTCAGCATCAGGCAGGAGATGCCCCCCAGAGCCTGTGCATCAGGGAGTGCTCCCAGCATCTGGGCAGCACTGGGACACTGGAAGGAAGGTTGCACAAGGCCACAAGCAGTGACTGAGGTGTGTGGATTCAGACTGTCAAAACCTAAAAGTCTGAGAGGCTCTGAGCTGCAGAGTTTAGGTGACAGCTGTGTGGGGGCTGTGGCAATCTGTTCCCCAGCATACAACTGATGCATACGCAGTATATAAACATTGTTCATGTATTTAACGGCACTTTTAAGTGCTGAGTGGGAAGGTCGGCGAGCTGTTTCTACAAAGGCCTCCTTTCAAAACAGATGTTTTGGCCTGCTAAGGCTATTATCAGATCCAGCTGGAAAAGAACCAAGTCATTGCTTGATGAGGACCTGATTTCTCTGACATCTGAAAGAGTTCACTTGGAGGAATGGAGTGTGGGGTAATGAACCACTGCCTGCGGTAGGTTGTGGAGTAACATGCTACATGTAGTCCAGTACTGGCCTAAGGGAAAGAGGAGAGGAAACTTTCAAAGGATGAAAAGCCCTGACAATGAATTTCTGAATGGTTCTCTATTGAACAGTTGCATCTCAGCATCTGCTAGTTATTAGTGGTGTAACCAGTAATGGTACTTGGGCCTCTTGTCCTCTATACCTGAGGGATGCTCTTTATAACTCTAATATGATGTAATAGTTGCCACAGCCTTGGGACTGGGTGAGTTTCACACAGTTGTGATTCATAGCATTGTTTTACCAAGGATTCCCTGCAGCATACAAACTGCAAGTCCTTGCTCACCGAAAATAGCAACATTCACTGAAGGTGGCAGTTTGAATGTGTGTTCAGAACATGACAGAGTTTCTCTTTTACCTTTAATACACATAGGGTTTTTTTAAGAAATGATACTGCAGGCTGTGAGATCTTCATGTGAAACGATGACATTTCTGTTGTTTAGAATGCTGTGAGATCTTGCACTTTCCTCAAAGTGAGGGATTGTACATGATTTGTACAAATTCTAGTCATATCAGCAGTGACAGGAAAACTAGTGCTATCTGGTATATGCCAAATCTTGAGAATAAAATGAGGCAATAGTTTCTTCCAGACAGAAGTCTGTGTTTCCTAACAGAGTATTTTAAATCTTACACAGAAAAAAAATAAATCCTGCAAGTTGAGTAGACATAGCTTACCAAGAGGATCTCAAGCCTAAGGTATAACAAAAGGTAATCGTGTTGCAGTTGCTCCCTGGAAGAGATCAGCTTTCCGCGGCTTAACCTAATTATATTTTTCTGCAGACTGTTAAAGGACACTGTTTAGTCCATCTGTACATTGGTCTGCTTCAGTGTATTGCTACCAATGAAAACATCATACTCTCTTTCTAGTGATTTTCCGTGTCTCCCCCTTTGGGTGACATCCCCTCCAACTTTCATCTAACAAGCAGAGGATTTTACAAGTGTAGAAATTCTCCCAGCATGTGCAGGAGAGGCCTTTTCTGCAGGCTAATCTGTGGTAGCTGCTAATGTATGGAGTATGATGATTCACTGGGAAATATTAACATTCAAACTAATGTACTGAATATGTTGACTTACCTGAATTTCCCATGATCTTAAATATTGCCTGGATTGCTATTAGTTTAATACTTCTGCTGATTTTTTGTGCACTGCTAGGAAAAAAAATGATGCAATCTAAAAGTGAATTATAGTTGGATGGTAAGAGTAATACAAAGATCTAATTCCATTTTCAGTGTATGATAGTTGTGGCAGACTAAAAGGTCTGGCACTGGCTACATTGCCATTAGCTAAAATACCTTACGTGCCTGAAGTGCATTTTCTGAAGGCTCTTTGCATCTGTGGTGTATAGAATTTACTAAGCAATTTCAAAATTAAAATGCAAATTCTGAAATCTGAGCTTAGAACAGTTGTGGGTTTTTTCCCCCCCTGCACCACATAGTTAACCATGAGTCCAAAGTTTAAAGCACTACATCTCAGGATTTTCAGTTCTAAGTTTTTCTTCATTCTACATGGCCAAATATAAAGTACAGAGTAAATGATGTGATCTTTTAAACAGAGTTCTTTTTTTATAACTGTGCATGAAGGCTGGTTTTGATTGTTTTTAACAACATCTGGAACCTCTGAAGCATTTCACATGCATTAATTTGTGTTTGACCCCCAAATGTTCTGTCTAGTCCACCTCTGGGATCAGATAAAAGGTTTTATTGGAAGGAAGAAGGGAGGAAAAGGGTTGCTGTTTGAGCATGCTGTTTACGGTACATATTCTTAAATACAAAGAGATGTAATTAAATTATCTTGAAAGTGTGGTCAATTTAGCTAGTCTAAATCAGCCAATTGTGCCTTCAGTGAAGCATGCATAACTCTCATTGAAATAAACAGAAGCTGCATGTGTTTTTCGGAGGCCAAGATTTCACTTTCTTTTTCTGCGTGCCTGTACAGGATGATAATCAAATTAGAGCTTTCTGCTAGCAGTTAAATGTTTTGGCTAACCAACCTATCATGAGAAAATCAAAGGGTCAAATCTGGGCTTTCCAGCCCACAGTGGAGGCAATGGCTTTGCAAGTAGCTAACCCAGGCATAGGGAATTCTCTCTCTGACCAAGCCCATAGTCTTTTGACACCCACTGCCTTGTGACTTTTCTAGTTCCATAGATTCCTTAATTCATCTTCATGCTGTCCTTGTGGTCTGAAAAAGATCAGGCTGTGTAAAAATTACAACCATAGTGACCACACACATACTGACATTGGATTTTTTTTTTTTAAAATGGCTGTAAACATCAAAGAAGAACATTACTTCTATAATTTTTTTTTAATCCAAGCTGGAAGCTTGTAATCTTTCATTCAATGCATTCCTTCCTAGTACTTGCACTAAGTCAAAATTCAAACAGTCTGACTGAAAAAAACCCCCCACAATTTAATGGAGATTTTCTGCAGTTTCTGGAAGTACGACACTGAGATACCAGCAAAATTCCTTTTGAAGATAAGCATCTGCTTCTCTGAACACTTCATTGCTTACACAAACTCAGATCACATAGCCACCACTACCAAACTGTGGCTGAAAATGAAAAGTTTTTCTAGTAGTTGTTGATACAGATTTTTCAGTACTTGTCAGAAGCCAAACACACCTGGCTTCACTATACTTCTGTCTGCATTTCCTGTGCTTTTAAAGAAAATCACACTGCTAGAGTTTTAAAGAAGGAACCACCATTTCAGACAGCTTAATTACAAAGAAACTTCATGCCCTTCCCCTGCTTTACCCTAATTGCTTAAGCTTGTTTCATATCATAGCTAAAAAAACTGTCGAAGTAATGTGTCTATATAAACTTCCAGCAAACATCAAAATTACACAAGAAGCATTTAAAATGTGCACTGTATGTGGAAATTAAAAAAAAAAAACAAACAAAAAAAACCCCCAACATGCATACATATCCTCCCCAAGATTCCCCACTTCAGGAAATGTATGAATGTACTTTCTTAAGACTAAAAACAATACAGTAAGAGGGAGGAGTTGTAAAAAATATTATTTACTATCTCTTATAGATAGGTTTCAGACAACAGCCTCATAACTAAAAAGTCTCTTCTGCATTAGAAAGGATAAAATTATTTTCACTGATCAAACTGAGAGGGCATGAAACTATGATTTTATTCCAGCAGTTATGGGTCTGTAAGGAAGATTTATTAGTGGAGTAATAACTCCCAACTCTTATCAGAGACAGGCATGCAGAACACAGGAAGCCAAACTAAGTAGAATTCCCTTTTACTGAATTTTCAATGATGCCCTTGATTATAGATAGCATTGTTTACTCCCTCTCTTTCCTCCAACTTCCCTCTTCCACTAGTCTCTAATTATATCTCTTTATGACCTGACCAATTAAAACCTGCTCTTGAATTTGTGTTCGAGCAGATGAAAAATTAAAGGTACAGATGTAATTTTTCCAAGGCCACACGCACCTCAGCTGAGCTGCCTGCCTGTTTAGAAACCAGACAATACTAATGTTGCACTGACTATTTTTAGCAGGCTATTAAATAAATACGCTGGAATAACACCACCTGGCAAGCTGGGATGAATACATGTAACTTGAATATTAAAGGAGTCTACAACTTTACATTGTGAGGCTAAGCTTTCCGATCTGCTCTGCAAATTGGTTTAACTTCTTGCTGCCATGTTTAGGCTATTGATCATACAGGGGAGAACATTCATCTAACTAAGAATTACTAAATTGCAATAGACTATGCTTTTGTGTGGCAAAAGGCAATATAGGTAGTACTTGGATAAATAATGTGTCAGTTGAGAGGAAAATGGCATCTACTTACACATCATTTAAACTCTGTTAGATTTTGCAAAAAGGGACTCAGTATACTTCTGGACACTTCTTTATTCTGAAGCACTGCTTTTCTGTCACAATAGGTGCTGTAGATTGCATTTTTTAAAATTAATTTGAAATTTACTTTCATGCAAGTGGCTTTCTGACCATTCCTTACCCAAGTCAGACTACACAGTGATACACTGTCCTCCCAGTGTTTCTTACTTATTTGTAAGGGAAGCATGAGTTAATAAATTGTCATGTTTTGTTCAATAGACTTCCCTGTATTTTTTTTTCCCCCCTTCAAATATCTCATGAAATATTTGTCCATTGCATATTCTGGACAAAATTTTAAAAAGCAAGCAAAAACCAAACCAACAAACACAACCCCCCAAAACAAACGAACAAACAAATGCAAACAAAAATCCAAAGCCCCAATCCAGATAACAACCCAACATCAAACTCTCATTTTTCCCCAAGAGAGTGAAATAATTAAATAATCATGCTTTCTGTCATTTCCAATCAGCTTTTGTGTCTTTCTCCCTGGAATTACTGAAGACATAAAGCAGTCACTTTTCTGATAGGCTCACATTTCCCAAACTGTTCACCTCAATGCACTAGAAAACATTTTTATATTAACACAAAAACCAAAAACATAAAAGCTTTGACTATGCAGTTTCTCTTTTTTTTTGGAGCATGACAAATTATACTCAGAGAAGAAGATGGTTAATTTATGTTCCTGGGTTGATTTGTTAATTAAAGAAGCAATGTTGCGTTCTGTAAGAATCTGCTTTATGCTGAAACTGAACTCTGACAAATGAATGGACATGACAGATAACTAAATCATCATAATACACTCTAAGATGCATGTTCTCATCCCAGCTTTGTCCTCTGAACTCTTTAACACCACATACAAAGGGCAGGTTTTAGTTATTGATTACTGATCACAGTCTTGACTTCATATTCTTGTTTGACTGTGTGGGGACAGCCTATACATGCAAAAAACCAGTTCCCTTACGCAGACTGGAGAAAATATTGGGACCAGGATTCATCCTGAGAGCCTGGGGGTAGAACTGTCACCTTGCAATGTCTTATGATTGCAAATGACACTCCTGTATTTCTTTCCCATTTTGTAAGAGAATGATCTGCCCTAGATACCTCTCCATCTTTATGTATTTATGTTCTTCTACATACTGCCTTTTGTTCCTCCTACTTTGCACATCCCTCTTCCCCATTTTATCTGCTGTTCCACTCATGGCATCTGAATTCCTACAAATTTCAGCCTTCTCCATCTCTTTTAATGACTTGGGGAAACAGGAAGGTGCTACATCTTCCTCCTAGCCAGGCAAATTAACATCTCTATCTCAGTAAGTCACTAGGAGCAGCAGAACAGATAACTTTATCACAAGATAATATTTTTTTTCTGCAAGAGGGCAATTAGTTCCCTGTACTCATCATCTGCTTAACAGAAAAAAAAAAAAAAAAAAAAAAAAAAAGAAATTATAAAAAAGCTATTTTTCCCAAAT
>VWZI01002853.1:235474-246502 GCA_013396835.1 Psilopogon haemacephalus
AAAGGAATTATGACACAGCTACTTGTCTCAAATTCAGATTAAATTAATCACCTGGCTGAAAAATAAATGAAAGTTTAGTGGTGGACAGAAGAGCAGTGTGACTTGTAAACTTAATTTCTTTAGGAAACCAGACTGTAAGGCTGTGCCGTCTCCCCAGATATCTACTCTTAGGGATTTAATGCAAGTTATTTACAGTAAATGTTAACAGCACACAAGAGCTGCACATTAACTAAATGACAATTGGTAGTTACTCTCTAGGTTTATTGATATAACAGTCAAACTTCTCTCAAGCAAAAAAAGATTACAGGTGGTCTCCTGTTCCCATTTAAAGTTGCAGTCATCAGATGACTGCAATAAAATAGGGCATCTTGGAGTTGATGGGGATTACAGCGTTAGGCAGAGTCACTGTGAAATTCAAAACATTGCAAAGGCAAAGCAGAATGAAAAATTATTAAAACTTACTTGCATTTACAGCTATTCCATAGGCAACCATCTTGTGAAATGAGATGTTTTTGTCAAGCTGTCTCCTCAGTGCTCCTCCACAACACTTGATGAAAAAGCAGACTGTTTTATATCAATCCTATTACTATTTACAGAGCACATTAAGGAGAGGAAAAGAGAGGAGTTCAGTATGTTTAAAACTGGAATGTCGAAGGAATTCAGTGGAAGTTTTGGATTAGCCTTAAATTTGGAGCTCTGATAAGTGGTTTTGACATAGGGAGACCAGTATTTCTTAAGATATTCAGGCTGGGTAGGGTCCCAAAATCAGTTTTGATGACACTTTGCTACATTTAAGTGTGATTTGTAAGCGGCCTATCTGGACTGGTGATTAAGTAACTTGCTGGGCATAAGGACACCAGTCTAGGATAGCATTGGTTTGCAAGCTAGGGTTTAGCTGCAAGAACACAACTGACCTGCTGGCAAAGCCAGCTTGCAATGAAAGCATTTTCACTGTTTTCCTGAAACGCAGACCCCAGGAGGGTAATGCTGTCTAGACCTCAGGTGGTTTCATACTTATTTGTCACTGAGCTGTCTTTCCATTATTGGAAGGGCTGGATGATGGTGCTCTGATGGCCAGCTGGGTGCCTCTGTGCAGAGCCAGCCTAGGGCTGGGCCGGGCGGCAATTAGCCAAAACTAACACACTCTTCTGGATCCTAGACAGTCCTTACTGACCTAATTCTGTCTTTGAATGGTGGTGTGGGTGTTTGGATTGCTCACTTGACCTGACGCAGTGCCATGCACCATGCCAAAGATCTTGGCATTCATCCACATTGTTCCCAGCTAATAAATCTTCCAAAAACCTGGAGCACCATGGGGTGCAATGCCAAGACACAGCACCTCCTTCAGTAAGTCCACTGAGTGTGCAGGAGCAAATAAATATTCTCTGTACCCTGCTCCTCAAGAACTCAATATTTTCCCAAAGAGTAAAATGCTGATTATCTGTGAGAAGAGCTCCAGTATTCTGAGTTCTTACTCAATATCTAACTGGGCACACATATATTATATGTTAATTCACAAACTGATTCAGAAGTCTAAGAAGACTTTTTTTTTTATTTGCTTAAATACTCTGCTCTTGAACTCAAGCAATTAGAAGACAGTACTGATTTGAGCCTAAAGGCTGGTTGAAATGTTACCCTAACTCTGAAAAAAACCCCAAAACCTAAACCCAAAACAACAGAAAAGGGCAGAAATTAAATAAGAATCAGCTTACTGTAAAATAAATGAATGTTATGATTTCTAAATCCCTGTAGTCCTTGGAGGCATGAAATGCTCAGTGATTTCTTTTTCCAAGCATGTGGTATTAGAATTGCTCTGACCATTCTAATTCACTGCAAGTTGTAGGTATAGCTAGTGAGCTAAAGTCTTAACTATTTTCTATGTGTGATGGAGAGGTTAACCTTAGTCTCTCTTAGCAGATGACCACTTCATTATGAAAACACAGTTACAAGAAAGGAAGATCTGAATGGTGGCTACTCAGGCAGAAGAGTTTAGACATGTTACTTATTGCCCTTAGAACACTTCTATCTATCTGTGCATTTTCTCTTTCCAATTTTCACTTTGCAGCTACCCAGGATACACATGATGGATACATATTTTCTCCGTTTGGGCAGGCTGCATTATCATGTCCCTCTTTTGTATCTCCTCACTTTTCACTTCATGATGCCATGCTGCCAAAAATCAGTTTTGCTTTTAGAGCACTGTGTTAAACAAGCCATTTGTTTCTCTTCAGTCATGAATACTGACAATTTAAATGGTAATAGCTAGGCAATAATGTACAGAGCTCTCTATATAAAAAAAAAAAAAAAAACCAACCAAAAACCCATTTCTTGGAAAATGTTTGATATGAATAATACTGCTGAACTATAGGGAAAAATGGGAAGATAATATGGCTATTTGAGAAATGGTACTTACAATGCTTGCTCCTCTTAAGAATGAAATAAAGTTTCTACTGACTGGTAACAGGATTAGCATGCAGTTAAAATTAAGGCACGTTGCAGAAGCTCTCGCCCAAGCCAGGGTTGACTGTATATACAACAGTACAAAGAAATTAAATTACAAGCTTGACGTTAGAAGAGCAAAAGAATAAAAATACCAGAGTATTTGTGTACTTATATGGGAAAATTACTGTAGAAGCATGAAAAGTACTATTATGAATGATGTAAATAAAATCAAACTATGCATACATTCCTCTTATGGACTCTTTTAACAGTCAAACTTGTACTTACTCCTAGCATAATTCTTGTGTAAGTGTAAGCATCTTCATCTTCATACCAGTGGAAGGTCTCAATGAACAAATAGAAGTTTAGTCCCAGCCACACCAGCTACAAAGTAGATGGGTTATAGATTAGTGACACAGTATTTTTAAATGCATATAAAACTGGCTATGGTTACAGTTTTAAACATGTCTGAGAGGGCCTTCAAAAACATAGTGCAACACAGTTCTTCGTCACAAATGACAAAAATTACGATGCCTGCTGGAATGAGGTTGTCTTTTGGCAAATGCAGAATTGCAACCCTATCCCCATATTCCCAGAAGAGGATAAAATAGATTGTGTGATGGTAAACTTGACCATAAACACAAGGCTTAACCTGATCTCTAAGAAGGCAACAAAAGTTAAAATGAAAGAATTCCAGCTGAGGAAATTCCTTTCTGTGCCTCCCATACTCCATTCACCAGAGCCTCTGAAAAATAATTCAGAATGGAATTTCAATTACAGTTTCAAACTTGTGTTCTCTGTCTGAGGTACATAGACATAAAAATAATTAAAAATAAAACAGTAAGACTTTAAATTGGTTTTAACACTGGTTATAAAAAGGCTGTTGAATATTTTATAGCAAGTTTTACATTAAGCTTGGGAGTATTACTGTAAGCAAACCATAAAATGTCTTTTAAACAAGCTTAAAATATTTATATTATCCAATTAGATTTTTTAATGCTGAAAATACTCACTAATAATAGCACTGAGAGCTTTTCATTCAAAATCCAGCATCCCATCCTGAGTGCTTCTCCCAATACTAGCAGCAGTTGACTTTTGCCTTCTCTGTCCATTCCTCAGCCTTTTCTACCAACTTCTTTTGGCTTCAGATTTAATAGACACCTAGTGGGAGCAGGACCACTCCCTAGGAATTTTCTAATTAAGGACTGATTGACAGGAAGAGATTGCCCAAGTGACATGTCTCAAGACCTGTGTAAATAAAATGCTGGTCATTGTCCAGTCTGTTCTCTCACCAAAGTTATTTCTCAGCACATGAGAGGTGCTGTCATTAAACTGTCTTCCTGTACTAGCACTTATTTGAGTGGAGGATTTTCTTTGTCCCTGCACTTTGAACACAGTGCAACACTTTTTCATGATTTCTGTTTTAATTTAGTAGCAAATGAAAGCACCCTTTATGTGTCTATAAGAGGGAAATGTTGTGAAAATATCTTGGGAGTGGCAAAGTCAGAAGTTTGGTACTGTCGGAATAAAAGATGCCCTTCTAACACTAGTATGGATTTCTTTTGAATATAGATTATGGCAATGTTAAAATGCATGACAATTTTTTATCCAGTTGGCTGCAGTTATAAATAAGGAGTTATTTTCTCTTCTCTTCACATTGTTTTGTGTAAGGACACATCCTATTTCCTTCCCTCTCTGCTAGCCGGAGAGAAGTATCAATTAGTTTCCTCCTGGGCCTCTCAAGTCTCACAAATACTGTCTGTTTTCACTCATCACCTGTGAGGTGAGGAAAGGATGCCTGTTAGAGGGGTAAAGGGGTTAGAAAAAAACCTGTCCATTACTTGTACGTATGGCTTGAACAGACTGGGAAGTTCTGTGGCTTTCCATGTGCTCTGAACTCTGCCCCCATGTTTTGTCTGCAAAATGATGTTACTTCAGCAGGACTTATGGTACTGAAGAAGTATAAACCTCTTCCAAATATAATACTCAAACACTGTCCAGGGCTGGAAATTATCCATTTTTTTTCATCAGGAGTTGTTTTTATTTATAAAACCAGATGTTTCTGGTCCTTCTAGCTTGATCTGAGCACTGTTTAACCTACTTACTTCTCCTCAGAGGTTTACTCTTGTGAGGGTCTAACAGCCATCTGCAAAAACGAGTTAGCAGTATTCAGTACCTCTCAGCAAGGACTTTTTGACTGGCCAGTATAACAAAGAATGCTGTTAATATGTTCAAGTTTTTTCTTTAGCAAGTGGCTATTTGAGGATCCAACACCATGATTGTATTCAACATGAAGGACACATTTTCTGATTTGTCTTTCCTAGAGAGGAGAATAATTTATAGTTTTTTTCTCCACTTCAACAGAGGCAAATCCCTCCCTCTTGGCCACTGTTAACATCATGGAACTGACAACATTTTGTGTAAGGAAGAGATTGCTTTGAAATATGGTCCACTCCACTACAAGAAGGCCCTCCTAGCTGACCCCATCTTAGCTCCTCTTTTGCTATGTGCTAGTAGGCACTCTGCATTTATGCTTGACTCATCTTTGCAGAAGCTGTGCAAACTCTTCCCAAAGCTTTCTTCTTCCTTCCCCAGTAAAACCATTTTCTTAAGACCTTCCTGATTTGGGCTGCAATGGAGACCTTCCTGTGACAAAATAGCTTGAAATTTCTTACAGCTGAAATGTTATTAAACTCAGATACTTTTTAAACCAGTGCTAATGACCATTAATATGAGTTAGCAGAACCATGGAAATGTGATTATGAATACTGTGAATACAAGCATTTACAAGGGATATTTTAAATATTTTTAAATGGTAAAATTAAGCAACATTTATTAACAAACTTTATGACAAACCATGTGCAGTAATTGGCCACTGTCCATTTGTGACTTGATACAGGCTATTCCCACAGTCACCCTCCTTATAATAGCATTGATAATGTGGAAGCTAACAAGAAAGTAAGCATTGCTGTATTTTTCACAGAGGTCAGAAGAAGAGGAAATGAGAGAAAAAGGAAGAAGAATGTGTAGAGGTTAAGGAGAAATACTGGTAAGGTCAGATGCCAATTTTAACTACTTTGGGGAAAAAAAAAAAAAGAGGGGAGAGAAAACCCACTATCTGGATTAGCTGCACTTCAAAGGGAAATGCTGCATTGCGATGTTCGGCTTTGAAGTTCAGACGACCCAGACAGCAATTTTCTAAAATGAGTCAAAACTGGCATCTGAAATAGATTTTTTTTTTTTTTTTCAGACTACAGCAGATTCATATGCTGGTTTAGGCTCCAAAATTTGTCTGGATCAGCAGCTGTACTTCAAAGCAGCACATCTCAGTGCAGAATTTGACTTTGAAGTGCATGTGGTCCAGATGCCAGTCCTCTTAAAGGAGATGATGAATCAACCGCATTTTATTTTTTGTCTGTTGAAACAGCTATGTTTTTTTCTTATATATAATGATAATGTGTGTGGTCTCCAGTATGGTATCTATCAATAAAAACATACAGCTAGCACAAAAGCTCTTTATTGGTTTATTTTCTACAAAGGAACTGCTTATCATTGTTTTATTATAGTGATCTGCAGTGATTTCACTGCATTTGTAGCACAAACTATGCAGACAAGACATAGGAAAGAACATTCTGTTGATTAAAGAACTAACTGTGTTCAGTTTCATTATTGTTTTGTCATTATCATGAACTGCAACTGTCTTAATAAGGATAAATAATAAGGATCAAAAATGGATTTGTTCTGGCAGTTGGGGAAAAAGCAGTGATTGGCATGCTGAGTTCCCATTGAAGAGACAGGCAACTCTGTCATTAGCTTAAAAGGTCAGGTTTTGCATGGAAAGAGGTTTATGAGGTGCTGAATTCTTCCATGTAAGTATCTCAGCATTAATGTCAATGTTTATATCAATTACTGCTACAGATCTCAGTTGCAGTTAGTTCTATTCTATTTGACAGCAATCTCCTATCTGATGCTGTTAGTAATTTTTTAAAGTACTCTCAACAGTGCTTACCCTTTACAAGACAAATTCATTATTAGCATGAGACTATATACATATATCTCTATATATGTTTCATTTTACTAGGCTTTCCTAATTTTACTTTTAGATCTGCATGCCTTGTTTCTCAAAGGCAAAACCATTTCTGTTGCCTCTAAATGATGCCCTAGGCATTTCATAGTTTTCCTGTATCATAGATTTTATGTCTGTAAGTAACCTGGATGAACTCAATAAGCTTTGCAATGCTACATGTAGAGATGGACAGAGGTTAAAAAGTTTTCTAGAGGATCAGAGTTCTTTAGTTTAGCAGCCATTTAGTAGCTGACTATATCAAAGCAGACACTTTGTATTAAACTATACAAAAGGATGGTGCTACTTCATTCTCTAATTTTTGCCTTATTTGTACAGAATTTTTCCCAATAATTGTTTAAGAAGTGAGTGACATATTTATCTCTTGTGAATGAATTGAGAAGATGCACAACATATTTGATAAATCATTCAACTTTCATGGAGACAGAGGATGATGATTGGCTTACAAAAGCTTTATCCTGTTTTTTTTGCTTCTCCCAATTTTTTGTTTTTGTTTTATAGACAATTCTGATGGAACAGCGACCAAGGATTGGCTTTGGTTGTTCTTCAGTGTGGTAATTCTAGCTTTGTAAAAGAAACTTACTGAATTTATAGAAACAGTAGCAGAATGACTGGTCACAGAAGAGCAGACATATATTTTTAGAGATATAGCATGGCTTTTTATTTCATTGCATCATTAATGTTAATAGATTTATTTTTAATGAACTGTACTCACATTATGGTTGGAAGAACTGTTTTGGATCTTGAGAACATACAAAAAAAATCCCTAGAGCTTTAAAAGACTAATGTAATATCAGCCTTGTCAGTGCCAAAGATTCAAAAAGTTTCAGACTGTTCCAAAATTTTACGAAATCTTAAAAACCAGAGTGTGCAGTTTTTGAGGAAGAGCACTGACTTGAGCATTGAGAATTCAAGGATGTCTGGCTTCTTGATTGCAACTTGGGGTTTTGTAGCAATTTTTAAAGAAAATATTGAAAAAATATTGAAAAACTTGGCCCCAGAAGTGGGCTTGGACAACAGGAAAAAAAGTCATATCATTATCAAAATCATATGGGTCTAGGATTAAATTAAAAAGCCATAATTGAGACCAAAAGGGAGATTGTCATTGACCAGTGTGGGAACAACAGCAGTTTCTGCCCAAAGCAGAACTTGGTGCTCTCTTTGCAGAGGGAAAAACTAGCTCTAACTCTTTGCAAAAGCCAGCAGAAAGTTTTAACAGCAAGAAACTGAACAGCTCTAGCTTGGGAGATAATCAGGTCCCAGACACACAGTATTAATATTTGAATCAGAATCTTTAGTCTCTCAAGAGGCTTCTTTATTACCATGCATACACCGTAATCAAAATACATTCAGGAGCAATTTCAGATGTTCAAAAGCTATTTGTTTCATTAAGTGCCTAAATCTCTCAGCTCTTACCTATGCATCTCCAGAAATAGAGTATCCTACCTTCCTAATCATATGTACAAAATGCTGGTTTCCCTATTGTTTTCCAGCTTAATAGAACAAAACAACCCCTCAAAGCAACTGTAGCCTTGTAGAAATAGATGATTTTTCCTTTTAGCTGTTTTATTAGTAGAAAGATGTCAAAATCAGGTTAAAGATAAGCAGAGAAAAGGGAACAAGGAGCAGAAGGAACAAGGGATGACAGTAACACCCATGATGTTTATTATATGTCGCCAGATTTGAAAAATCCTATAATAGAAATTTGTCATCTGGCTCTCTCATAGGTTCCTAATACAGCACAAACAAGTTGTACATAAGATGGCCTCCCTTCAAGCTCTGTACCTCCTGTGCCACTACTAAGTCCACCAATCTGCAATCTGCAACAGCACTTTGCGTAATTGTGCTCACAGGATGGATCTTATGGCTGTTCAGGTTCCACATCAGTACACAACCAATTTCCCTACAGTACCGCATGTGCATAACCTTATCCATGCTCTCCAGGGCTGACTAGGTCAGGGATGGGATCTGGTGGCAAAGGACAGTAAGACTGTTCTTCAGTTATTTCATGGCCCCTGAGGCAACTTGGGAAAGTCTGCAGCAGGAAAAATGTGTCCTCGGTGGAGAAGGATCAAGTTAGGGAACATTTACACAAATTGGACATACACATATCCATGGGGTCATGATGGGACACACACACAAGTGTTGATCTGTCAGGTGTTACTGTGAAGCCACTGTCAATCATCTTTGGAAGGTCATGGAGGAGCTTCCTGAGGACTAGAAGAAAACAAGCATTATTCCAGTCTTCAAGAAGGGGAATAAGGAGAATCTGGGGTACCTGGTCAGATTTACCTCAGTCTCTAGGAAGGTGAGGGACCAAATCTTCCCAGAAACCATTAAGACACCTGACAGATAAGAAGGTTAGTGAGAGCATGGCTTTACAAAGAAGAAATTTTGGTTAAAAACCTGATAGCGTTCTATGATGAGATGATAGATTTAGTGTTGAGCAGGTGGATACAATGAACTGACAGGAATTCTTA
Organism: Psilopogon haemacephalus; assembly: GCA_013396835.1. Classification (NCBI taxonomy): domain Eukaryota; kingdom Metazoa; phylum Chordata; class Aves; order Piciformes; family Megalaimidae; genus Psilopogon; species Psilopogon haemacephalus. Next base: position 244,478 of record VWZI01002853.1, read on the forward strand.
AGTTCAGCAAGCTAAAATGCCAGGAGCAGCAACTGGGGAGGAATATGCCTAGGTATCAGTACAGGCTGGGTGCTGGCTACTGGAAAACAACTCAACTGAGAAGAAGCTGGGACTCATGTTGAACAACATGCTAACCATGAGGCAGCAACACACCATCATGGCAAAGAAGGCTGACAGCATCCCACGTTTCACTAGGAAAGTGTGTTGCAACCAGGTCCTTCCCCTCCACACAGTGCTGACAAGACAAATCTAAAGTCCTGGGTCTGCTGCTGGGCTACCCTGTTCTTGCAAAAATTAATAATAGGTTATGAATTAAGAATATTAATTTCAGTAGGGATATTATTTTTTATTATTAATATTAAAAAAAATCTGGAAAAAATCCCTGAGATTATTTGGATTTTTCAGTTGGCAGGAAGTAGTTGCACAAAGGGTATTTATAAGCATGGAATTAAAAAGTTTAAACAATCAGAACTTGGAAAACAAGAACAACGAATACAGGAAAAATTCTAACTATGCTTATGGAGTATTTGATGGTTTGAACCAATTGGAGGATTTTAATAAGAAATTAGACTATAGGCTGAGAAAGGAAAAAATTCCAGTGTCGTCTTCACTGATTTGTTTACTGAAATGGTATAAAGCTAGAATCAAAACAAAAATAAGCCAGATTGCTCTGAGCTGTGTGATGGTTTGGCAGTTGCCTGCCCCCCCACACTTTGAAATAACCTAGGCTAGGACTCAGTTGGCTGGAAGTTAAATGAAGATTTATATTTACAGCAATGCACAATAAACAAGCAGATATTTACAATGTATAACAGATATATACAGTAAAAAGGTAATACAGAAACACCACACCCCTCCCAGAGACGAAAATCCCTAAGAGGGGGTTTTCACCACCCTTACCACCTTCCCCAATCTTATCTCACCATCTGTTTAATGCAGCAGATAGGTGGAGGTAGATCGGCCAGGGGGACTAGCAGCAGGAAAGAAGTTAGTGGAATTATTCAGATTCAGCTACAAAACGCAGGGAGAAAAAGCCATGCAGGAGCCACAGCCCAAAGTGGTCTGAAGGAGTCTGACTGACTTACACATGTTTGGGTTACAACTCTTAAACAATTTCTTTCTTTCTGAGTAAAGCTATGAGTGAAGTAGCATCATCAGGGTTTTTTTTCCTTTCTCAGCCTATAGTCTACTTTCTCATTCAAATCCTCTAATTAGTTCAAACCAGCACACCCTGCCTTCTTAACTGGAGCTGTATAACTTCACTAACCACTTTTGTGCTGCTACCGCCCCTGACTGATCTACCTTCGCTTATCTGACATGTAAGACAGATAGTGGGGTAAGATTGGGAAGGGGGGGAAAGTGGTAGGGTGGTTGGAAACCCCTCTTAGGGACCCTGACCTCTGAGAGGGGTGTGGTGTTTCTGTATTACCTTTTTACTGAATATTTCTGTAAATATCTGTGATATATTGTAAATATCTGACTAATTTCAGAGAGCGGGGGGCAGGGGGTGGGGAGGAACTCCCAAACCAACACAGAATATTAGCATTAACTCCAACATATGTACTCATGAAGCACTGGGGTAAAAATACAAAGTATTTCAGGCAGAGGGAAGGAGAGAAGAACTGCACTTGCTAGTAAGCTGATGGTGCAAAGCTGAAAAATCATAGAATCATAGAATGGTTTAGGTTGGAAGGGATCTCAAAGATCATCCAGCTCCAAACCCCTGCCATAGGCAGGGACACCTCCCACCAGAACAGGACGCTCAAGACCTCATCTAGCCTGACCTTGAACACATCCAGGGAGGAAGCAGCCACAAACTCCCTGGGCAACCTGTTCCAGTGTCTCGTCACCCTCACTGTGAAGAACTTCCTCCTAACATCCAGTCTAAATCTCCCTTCTTCCAGTTTAAACCCATTCCCCCTCATCCTGTCATTACAAGACCTTGTCAATAGTCCCTCCCCAGCCCTCCTGTGGGCCCCCTTCAGAAACTGGAAGGTTACTATAAGGCTTCCTCAAAGCCTTCTC
>VWZI01002853.1:247428-297261 GCA_013396835.1 Psilopogon haemacephalus
TCAGGACCCATGGGTGGATCTCATCAGGCCCCATGGACTTGTGCAAGTTCAGGTTCCTTAGGTGCTCGCCAATGTGATCTTCAATTACAGTGGGCAGGTCTTCACTCCCCCAGTCCTTACTTTTGCCCTCTGGGACTTGGACTTTGTGGCTGGAACACTTGCTGCTGAAGACTGAGGCACTGAGCACCTCAGCCTTATCCATGTCCCCTGTTGCCAGCTCTCATGACTGCCGTGACTCCCAGTTAAGTGAGATGTGAATGGAGTGTTGTTCCTGCTGCAGAGTTGCAAGAAGAGAGCAAGGTTTCTAAATCACCCCCTATTAAATACATTATTTTGAAAATTAAACTGGCCAATAGGCACTAGCATCATTGTCATGGCCAATGAATTCAAAGCATCGTGCCTTATGTGACCACCCAGGCACGCTGAGGGGTGGCACAAGACACCTGACTTAGTGGTGCTAGCCCCCAGGGCTTTTCAGGAACCAAGCCCTTCATTGTTTACTCAATCCATCAAACTCCTGGACCCGCAACGGGAGGAAGAGAGCAAGGGTTAATCCATCCTGGCAGGATTTATGCCTTATCATGACACCCGTACACAAAACATACCACCTTACGGGAATGAGTGTGGCTTTAGGAAATTATCCTCCAAATAAAATTTACCAGACCAGTTCAGATGGCTTGGGAGTAAAATAAAGCTATATTTTACAGAAAGCTAAATTTACAAGCATATTTACAAAATATGTTTACATGTATTTACAATTATATACAATATAGAAATAATACTGAAATCCAATCCTCCTCCCCCTTGCTGCCCCCTAAGACAAAGAAAGCCAAGAAGGGGCCAATGCCACCTTTTTCTCTCCTCCCCCAGAGAGAAAAAAGAGCAAGATCTCACATGTTTTCTGTTCAGTCAAGGTTAGTATTCAGTCATGCACAGAAGATCAGTGGAGGAAGTGGAAAGCAGAAGAGAGGAACAGAGTGAGAAATTGTTTATGTATTGGGTTTTTACACCAATTAGTAAACCAATGAATCGTAGACTTTATCATTATTCTCTTTTTACAACCAATGCCCTGCTCATTCATTCTGTATTCAAAAAGAAGTCCAGAAAGTCCCTCTCTCTTGTTTATAATTGACAATCAAAATAGAGTGTTAGCTCTTAAATGGCTGCAAATGAGTCCTGTCAGGGCTGCAAAGATGAATAAGGGACTAGAGGAACTTTCATAAGGGGACAAACCAAGGGACTCTTCAGCTTGGAGAAGAACAGAGCCAAGTGCATCTTAATCTGTATAAATAACTGATGGGAAGGTCTAAAGAGAATGGACCTAGACTCTTCCCAGGTGTGCCTAGTCATACGTCTGGAGGCAATGGGCACCAACTGATATGCAGGATGTTCTGTATGAATATGATAAAATGTTTTTTTACTGTGAGGGTAACTGCCACAGGTTGCTGAAAGAGAGTATGGAAGCTGCCTTCTTGAAGATATTCAGAATGCACCTGGGCCCAGCCCCAAGGAGACATGATCCAGCTCTGATCAGAATGGTCAGACTGGGTGATCTACAATGGTCTTCTCCAATTGTTGTGATGTCTGTGATTTCCAGTTAGTTTACTAGAAAAAAAAAAAGTGAATGAAGCTTCATGAAGTTTCCTACTTTAGAATATGAGCAAACTTCATTTAACTAAATTAATTTGACTTTTGTTAAAATTTTCATGAAGAAGCTATTAGATTAGTCTGGTTTTATTTCTGGCTCTTATGCAGAACTTCTTGATCCCATTAGTAGCCTCTTTTTATGAGAATGAAATGTTTTGGAGTGTTAGACTGAATAATTTCAATGGAATTTTTAATAGAAATTTTGGTCGATGCTGTCTTGAATTCTTTCCGTGGATACGCCAAAAACAATAAGAAGAAAGAAAAATAGTATATAAATTACTTCATATGCCCTGAAAATGAGTAACAATGAGATGAGTAAAGATTTTAATTAAATTAATATAAGGACTTGTATATAGGTATGTTTTTAAGGCTGTGTGCTGCAAATAATTTTTCAAAAAAACACATCACCGTGCAAATTTCTCATCTGCATAGTAGTAAAATTACCACAGTTGATGAAACTGTATGCTATCTGAATGGTTTTCAGTAAATGATTTCTCCTCATTTAGACTTTATAGTCCTTCTGAATTCATTCTGAGGTTATTATTAAATTCTATTCCATATTAAATTAAAACTGAAATACAGTTTACCCAGCACGGGAGCATTAAAAGGTCACTTATATGTACTCCTTGGTGTCAGTAATCATATGTACTTGCAGGAAGAGTAGCAATATGTACAACCTTCCTAGATGGCTGTTCACAACTGTTCACAAGAACAGAGGTCAAGAGTGAAGGGTTCACCTAGTAGGAAGCATCTTCTAGTATGTTCAAAGAGGAAATTGTACTTTAAAGTAATTGCAGGCCATAATTTTTAACACTGCAGTATGGCGATATATAAAAGCATGAGCTGTAAGTGTTCTGGACTAATTTCTCTGCCACTAAAATGTGATTTGCTTCCATTACCTTAAATTTGAATAAGCCAGTGGCTCTGTCCACAAAGTATCCCTCTATTGTGAGAAGATGCCATGAAGAAGGCATAGGCATAGGGGGAGAATAAAGGTTGAATACACCAAGAAGAGGTGAAGAAATGATGAATAAAGACAGCGTAGGAGGTTGTCAGATATTTAAATAGTATCTTGATAGTCTAAGCAATAATACCATTGCCTAAGATTTCCAAGTGATACTTGATTCTGTTTACTCCTTTCAACATTTGCTCCCCAAATCTTTATCCTCTTCCCTAAACTTCTCCTCAAAGCTGGGAAAAATGTATCAATTAAAAATAGTTAATATTATGTCAGAGTTCAACGTGTTATGACAAATGTGTGCATAGATAAAAAGTCTTTTACTTAAAATGTCTAATTTAAAATGCTGTGGACAAAACAAGGAAGTTTCAGGGCATTGAACCCATCTCAACTGTGTGCTTGAGAGAGTTCAACACAGAGCCACAAAGATAATTGCTTAAGGAAATGGAACATCTCTCTTATGAGGAGAGACTGAGGGAACTGGGGCTCTTTAGCTTGGAGAAGAGGAGACTGAGGAGTGACCTCATCGATGCTTATAAATATGTGAAGGGTGAATACCAAGAGGATGGAGCCAGGCTCTTCTAGGTGATGCCCAGTGACAGGACAAGGGGCAATGGGTAGAAGCTGAGGCATAGGAAGTTTCATGCAAACATAAGGAGGAATTTTTAACCTGTGAGGGTGACAGAACACTGGAACAGGCTGCCCAGGGGGGTTGTGGAGAATCTCTCTGGAGATATCAAAACCCACCTGGATGTGTTCCTGTGCGATCTGGTATAGGAAATTCTGCTCTGGCAGGGGGGTTGGACTGGATGATCTTTCAAGGTCCCTTCCAGCCTCTGACATTCTGTGATTCAAAGGGCCAAGTGTTTATACATGTTTAAACACATCTCATGACTTGGTCCTCTCAAGTGAATTAAATTTTGCATGATTCCTTTCTGATAAGACCCTGATTTCAGGTATTCTCACACATAGTGGAGTAATTCCCAGTCAATGGGGTTCTGAAGCTTGATCATGGAGAAAAAAGCAGCAGGCCAATTCATGCTCTTTTCTCACCTCTGCTCTCCTTTGGGCAAGGCACAAGGACTTATTTCTTTTCTCCCCACTGTATGCAAGCTGTTCTCCTGCCATGGTGCTATCTTCAGAAAGCAGGACAGCAGAGCAGTCAGTCCCCATCTCCTCTAGCCAAGCAGAGACCAGCAATGTCCCTGTGGACATGTCAACACCACAAGAACCACCTCATTGCCTTGCCCCTGTGGTCTTACTCCAGCTGTACCTCCTCTCCAAAGGCATCATCCCTCACCAGGGCTATAGGGTCTCACATAATTTTGCTCTAAACTTAGATGTTTCAAGGCTTTGAGCTGTCTGCAGCTTCTGTGTAGCTTTACATTTACCTTATTGCAAGTATGGACACAAAGATAACTGCAAGGATATGGTGATTATAGTTTTTAATGTATGCCTGTTTATATTATAGTTACAACCTATGTTAATGAATTCAGCTTTGTTAAAAATTTTCCCAATATAGTGCTTTAAACCAGAAAAGATTTAAATTGGTTTATATTCAAATATTGCTCATTTCAGATCTCATAAAAAGTTCTAACAACTGCCTATGGTTTAAGAATAAAGAAATTAAAAGACTCCTAAAGGATTATCAGTAAAATGCTATTTATTGTTGGAAAACATTTTTTAAATATCAATTTTTAAAATAAAAAATGGAGGGAAGCCTATTTAAAAGTCATGCTGGTTTTCTTTTAACATAAATTCAGTAAAAGCATTTACTCTCTTTTTTTTTTTCAGTGCTCAGTTTATAGTATTTGCATTATATGTATTTACTACATAATTATATTATTTAAAAAAAAATGAAACGCAGGGCTTTGTTGCTGTTGTTTTAATCTGGTAGTGCTTACCATACTTAAAGTAGCGTACAAACATTTCTTCTTAGCCTTTACATCATCAGACTCTGTAAGTTGAAGTCTAAAAAAATGAAAATCAGTAAGGGAGATTAAGAAACTTGCCAAACAATCATTGCAACTGTTAACAGGTTGTCTCATAAGCATTTCACAAGACTATTTTTTAATGTTGTAAATGAAAACATAACAATTGCACTGTTAATTGTGATTATAGTGGAGAAAATGATAATGTGTGATCACTAGATCTAGGTGTTTTTACTGTGGTTTGATAGATTACTTGAGAGAAAAGCAGCAAGCAGCAAAAAGAAAGATGAAAAGAGATTTACTGCTTAATTCATTATTTGTCTCCTCAAGTCTTTTTCCTCCATGTATTATTAATACTTGCTAAATGGGAAAGTGCTGCAATACCTTGTGAGACATACTCCAGCATTCCTGTCTTGACATGGCTGATGCTGGTTTGGTGACTGGCACCTAACTCTGGGGCAGAGTCTGCTGGTTAGGAACAGCTCCATGCCCTGCCCAGCCTTGGGGAGAACACACCACCCACACTTAAACAGTGATTCATCCCACATCCTTGGCTCTTTCAAACAAAATGGATTTTGAATACCAGCCTATGTATTTAAGAACAAAATCGTGCGCAGAGGATAAATCTTTGTTTGCTGATGTGCAGCAGAACGCGCCATGGTTTTGAGCAGAAAATGACACATTCTGAATTCCTATTGCAGTGAGTCGACAATGGCTATGTGGCCGTGGGAGTCCTGAGTAGGAGTGAGAACATGACATGCTTTACAGCATTTGTAAAATCGGTATAAGAAAAAGCATCCAGAGCTGGCAGTCAAAAATGATGTAGAAAAATTGGTAATGATAGGGAAGGTGGCCACAAAGATCAAGGCTGAAAAAAATGCTGTCCTTTGAATTTGAAATACCTTTGCACATGGTTAGTGGCAAATATTTTTTCACCCCTTGCCCAGGAGCAGTGCTTTACGATTCTTAGCTTTCAGTTGACAAATAAACAAACAAGATCCCAGACCTTGTGTTGACAGCCTTGAAAATATAAATCAAGTGCAAACTGATCTAGCAATACTTTCCAAACCTTTAAGACATCACAAGATGATTGCTGAGGAACAGGAAGAGTCCTATACATATGAATGAACTGTTAACTCAAACTCACGAATGCCAGCCTATGCTACACTGAAAGCTGAAATGGCACGGGCAGTATAAAATAACTTTGTGTCAGACACACCGTGTAAATTATTCTGTGAGCAACAGTGTGCATTTCTGTATTTAATCAAACAAAACAGTCCTTAAAAATAAGTATTTGCTGCCATAAAATTTCCGCTGCAGTTCCACAGAACATAAGGAGCTTGCTTCAGATCATGCTTCCAAGACAGATAAATCAGGGCTGTGGTAAGTGAGGAAATCTTCCATCAAAGCTGGCCTAGCACAAAGGGTGACAAGCTGTAGACTGACTCTATGAGAGAACGGCTGTATTTATTAAAACATGCAATTTATCCCTGAATTTAGGTTCCTGCTCTAGACCGGTGTATATTGAATGAGATGGGGCAAAACTGCCTATAAGAGGAAAGCAAGGATGAAGGTGATTAATTAAAGTTCTAAAGGAACAGATCTTGACTTACACTATCACATAATTTGCTTTTCCTTTAATGACTTCCTTCTGTCTCCTATACATGTAAATTACACTGTCTGAACATCCACTGAATGACAATTTGTGCCATATTTTTTCTACTTTCATTCTCTTTCATCCAATTTCAGATCCTATAAGCCATTAACAAATTTGTTGATATTCATTTTTCCGCAAGAAAATACTATTTGGTCTGGTTTTTACTGGTCGGAATTATGATATTAAACTGGGCAGTGTCTGTTTACACTGGACTTTTGTGCTCAAAACCATGTTAAACCTTAAACCAACATTTAGTATTTTTTTGTCATTTTCAAATCTTAATTTTCTCTTTGAAAAGGAAAATTATAATGAATTACACTAAAATAGTCAATTGCAGCTGCCTATATTTTATATAATCAAAGTAATTTAACTGTCCTAAGCAGCTTTGGAGATTACTATCATTAAACTTGTTCCTTCACTCAGTTTTCAATAGAAAGCAATTTATGACCTGATTTTTTTTCATTAAGAGATGCTTTTTCTGAATGACAATATTCTTTATATCCAAAGAATAAATGATCATCTGATATGTTTGATAAATGTGACACATCTCACTAAAACTATATGGCACCTATAGTTATATACCTGTTAAAGATTCCATAATGCCTGATGAAGATTTGAGATTGCCTTGTATTTGGGCAGAAGAGTAGGCAGCTAATAGGCTTAAAGTTATTGTGCAGATTAATGCCCTTAGTTGCATATCTAGCACGAGCTGGAAATGTTCCATCATGTCTCAGGCAAAGCTGCATATATCTCACCAGCTTCCTGCAATAGAAGAAGGAGCATCCAGTCGAAGTGACTCAAAGGTGACAGGACTGAAAAAAACAGAATTAAATGCAATAATTTGAAAAATAGTCTCCAGGTGGCTCTGTGTGTGTGTGCATAAAGGAAGTTGCAGAACCTATTCTCCAGCATAAAGAAGAAGAGTTTGACCTGTCTTTTGTGTGTGTTTCTTAAACACCAGGTCTCTTCAAAGACAGACAAGCCATGAATTCCTTGCATGTATTCCTAGATATGAATGGCTGAATTGAGAAGGTTAAAATAGTGACATACTTTTCTTGAAGTTTGTGTTTAAAAGACTTGGCAACTTTATCTTTCTGAGTAAAAAGTAATGATGCAAGCAAATATAATCCGTTATGGCAATCTATAGTGCATCTGTATCTACCTTTAGCTTCATTTCCCTATTTACTGCATGTTTATAGTGTGCCTTACGGAGAGCTGAAGTGGAAATGAAGTAGCTCACGACTCTGAAAGGAATAATGAGAAAGGACAGATTTGTATTATGGTGGAAGAGTGATAAAAGCAGCTAAATGTTAAGAAGACGATAGGAAGGTAAAGTGTCTCCTGAGAGGAGACTCACAAAAAGATCCTAACTAGCACAGCGCCATCCTCTGAGTGAGCAGGAACAATAAAACATGGATGGTATTTGAGCTCTGCAGGAGCTTTTGAAGCTTAAGATATTTGGGTAATGGAGTAGCTGCTCTCCCTTACAGTAACCTGGTGACTAGATGTCAGGGAGTGCTAGGCCAGATGCTCTCAGACACGTATTTTCAATGTAATAGCTAGAACTGTGCACATGTATAATTAATGGGAGCTGTTTCCAAGGTTGACAGTGCATGCACCCTTTAATCTTTACTTCTACAACTTCCATAAATATATTGTGAAAAACATGCCATATATTATTTTAGTTTTTTTTTTTTCAGATAAAGGATGGCGTTTGCAACTCGCTTTTAAAAACTACTGTCTTCTCAAGGGAAATTCTGAAAACATTTTATATGGAAGTAATTCTGTTTCTAGAGCATATATGTTTTTTTATAACTTTTCCCTATTGATTACTAGAGACATTTGCATAAAAATACACACATAGGAATTTATTAGCTGCTGCTGCTTTTTCTTGACTTGAAAATAAAATCCCTGTGGAACAAATGTGCTCCTAAGCAAGAGGAATTTTCACATGAGTATTTCTTTTTAAACAAAAACAAGCAGGGAAAAAAGGCTTCCTGAAAATATTAGTTACTACTTTTGGAAAACAGCTTTTGCTAATGGCTTCCACAAAGCTCTTAATACAATAAACATGCTTTTAAAGCTCTCTTCTAATTTAGTTGCAACCAGTATAGTTTAATGCAGAAAAATTGATAGGCTGTGCCACATTAGTATTGTTGTGGTCTCCTATGGAAATCTTCCTCTACTTGCCAAGACGTTCTTGAAATTAAATTTTTGTCTTACGTGTAAAGCTGGTCAAAAGATTCATTTCACAACACTACCCATGCTGAGTGGAAAAATGGAGTTATGTTTTATGAACATTTTCCCATGATATATCTTTATTATATTCATGTAATCCATAAAGGAAAGTCATTAAGTTCATATACAAAGCCCCAGGTCTTTCTAGTTATTATTTTTTTTCTCTAATGATGACGAGCACAATAGGAGACTCCTAACCAGCCAAGGAATTTTCAAATACTTTTCCCTTGTTTCCTGTTTCAAATCTTGTTTGGGTTTTTTTTGCTTGTTTGTTTCTTTGGGATTTGTTTGTTTGGTTGGTTGGTTTTTTCTTATCCCCAATGGCCTGATTCTTATTCATGGTCCTAGACAAACAGAGGGAGAAAAAAAAACTCCTTAAAACATTCCACCTTGATATTATCTAAGACTTCAAAAGGATGTCTGGGCAATAAACTACTTGCTTCATGTAACCCTCCTGACTGTATGGGCAAGGATTCTGCTTGCCTGACAGATTCAGTGATGACAGTTATAAGAGCTGTTCCTTCTCTTCACCTAGGCTCCTGTGTGATTTCTCTGCCAGCCCATCCTCAGGGCTGCTTCAGGGGCAGCCTGTAGGCACAATTAGAGGACAAAGTGTAAATGTCGCCTTCTGACAGTTTGCCTGATGGGGGAATTAACACTGGTTTGGCACAACTTCTCCGGTGAACTTCCATTGATTAGAAATGAAAGCTGAATCAATATAACACTCCCTAACTACCACGGACACAGTGAAGTTTTGATCTTAGCAGAAATTTCAGGTGTCTTCAGGAAATTCTAAAGACTAGAGCACACCACAAAATAAGCACATCCTAAGAAATGTATTTTTGCTCAAAAAAAACCCCACCCTAAAGGAATGGTAATGACAAGTGAGCTCTCTTTGACTTTATTTCTAGGCTCCAGAATTCCAAACTAAGAGCAATTGGAAATCATTTAGCTACATAATGTCAGCTGACATCTTGAATGGCTTATACATGAGCACTTTTTCAGCTTAAAATTTTTGCTTAAAAAATAAACCTTTAATGTAATTTACTGATTTGTGGTCTATTATCACACAATCATAGAATTGTAGAATCATAGAATCAGCCAGTTTGCAAGAGACCTTCAAGATTATCCAGTCCAAACTATCACCTAGCCCTATCCAATCAACTAGACCATGGCACTAAGTGCCCCATCCAGTCTTTTCTTGATCACCTCCACAGACAGTGACTCCACCACCTCCCTGGGCAGCCCCTTACAATGCCGAATCACTCTGGGCACCTCCTAATACCCAGTCTATACTTCCCTAGGCACAACTTGAGACTGGCCCCTTCTTCTGTTGCTGGTTGCCTGGGAGAAGAGACCAACCCCCGACTGGCTACAACCTCCCTTCATGTAGTTGTAGACATCAATGAGGTCACCCCTGAGCCTCCTTCAGGCTAAACAACCCCAGCTCCCTCAGCCTCTCCTCATAGGGCTGTGCTCCAGACCCCTCACCAGCTTCATTCCCATTTTCTGGACACATTCCAGTACCTCAACATCTCTCTTGAATTGAAGGGCCCAGAACTGGACAAAGTACTCAAGGTGTGGTCTAACCAGTGCTAAGTACAGGGGAACAATAACCTCCCTTGTCCTGCTGGCCACACTGTTCCTGATCCAGGCCAGGATGCCATTGGCTCTCCTGGCCACCTGGGCACACTGCTGGCTCATGTTCAGCCTACTATCTACCAGCACCCCCAGGTCCCTCTCTGCCTGGCTGCTCTCCAGCCACTTTGTCCCCAGCCTGTAGCACTGCCTGGGGTTGTTGTGGCCAAAGTGTAGAACCCTGCACTTAGCCTTGTTAAATCTCATCCCATTGGCCTCTGCCCATCCCATTGGCCTCTGCCCATCCATTCAGCCTGTCAAGGTCCCCCTGCAGTGCCTTTCTACCCTCCAACAGATCGACACCTGCTCCTAACTTGGTGTCATCTGCAAACTTACTGATGATGGACTCAATCCCCTTGTGCAGATCATCAATAAAGATATTGAACAGGATGGGGTCCAGCACTGATTCCTGGGGCACACCACTAGTGACTGGTCACCAACTGGATGTGGCACTATTCACCACCACTCTCTGGGCCTGGCCCTCCAGCCAGTTCTTGACCCATTCTGGAGTGGATATGTCCAAGCCATGAGCTGCCAGCTTTGCCAGGAGCTTGTTGTGGCAGATAGTGTCAAAGGCTTTGCTGAAGTCCAGGTAGACTACATCCACAGCCTCCCCTGCATTCACCAGGCAGGTAATCTGATGATAAAAGGTGATCAGGTTGGTCAGGCAGGACCTGCCCTTCCTAAACCCATGCTGGCTGGGCCTGATCCCTTGGCCATCCTGTAGGTGCTGTGTGATTGCACTCAAGATGACCTGTTCCATAACCTTGCCTGGCACTGAGGTCAGTCTGACAGGTCTGTAATTTCCTGTTTCCTCCTTCTAGCCCTTCTTGTGGATGGGCACCACACTGGCCAGCTTCCAGTTTTTTAGGACTTCTCCAGTGAGCCAGGACTGTTGGTAGATGAAGGAGAGCAGCTTGGCCAGCTCATCTGCCAGCTCTTTCATCAGACTAGAATGGATCCCATCTGGTCCCATGGGCTTGTGGGGCATCCAAGTGGCTCACCAGGTGCCTTACTGCTTCCTCTTGGATTATAGAAGGACTATACCGGTCCCTGGCTTCATCTGCCCGTTCAGGAGGCCAGGTGTCCTGAGGACAACCTGTCCAACTATTGAAGATTGAGGCAAAGAAGGTGTTAAGTACCTCTGCCTTTTCCTCATCTTTTGTTACTATATCCCCCTCCACATCCAGTAAAGAGTGGAGGTTGTCCTTGACCCTTCTTTTGCCACTGATATGTTTATAGAAACATTTTTTATTTCCCTTTACTGCAGTGGGCAGTCTAAGTTCTAAGTGGGCTTGTGAGTTTTGCTTCTCCAACTTTTTTCCTACAAGACCTAGCAATGTCCTTAAACTCTTCCTGAGATACCTCCCCTTTTTCCCAAAGGTGATATGCTGTCTTTTTTCCCCTTATTTCCTTTAGAAGGTCCTTGGCCATCCAGTCTGCTTGTCTCCATTGTCAGCTCACCTTATGGCACGTTGGCACAACCTGTTTCTGTGTCTTCAAGAGTTCTTTCTTGAAGTAGGTCCAGCCTTCCTGGACCCCTTTGTTTTTAAGGGCCATTTCCCAAGGAACTTCCTGAGTTAGTTTAAAAGATTAAGTTCCTAATTTCAACGTGAAAATTATGTCTTTGATTTGGATACTAATAGACTAACCAAGAAGCTTCTTGTGAAGATTGTACATGTATGGAACCAGAAATCTGATGAGCTTAAGGTGGAGGTGTGCAGATGGGAGCTTATCCTCTGATTGTCTTTGAAGGCAGTCTCCTGCAAAGGGTAGAAACCAGGTGCATTGCCCTGGTAAGGGATGGTTGCTCTGGAGTGTGTTTGTGCTGACAGAACCTGCACCAGAACAATTTCTTGTGTTTGCTCTAGAGTGGTGATGGTCCTATTTAGTCCATCGTTGCTTCGCAACATTGTTCTACTTCCAATTGTGTGAAGTGCAGAGTGAAAAGGAAAACAAAGAAAGTGAAAAGATTTGTTCAGACTTTGTACAGAAGCACAGGCCAAAGGGAGTGATGATTCAGTCCCCTAGCTATACTGCAGCTGATGAAATCAAACTACATCTGCTCCTTGAACTGCTAAAAATGACTCTTGCACCACTTGTTCAATGTCTAAATATGTGTCTCTGAAGGAAAACATAGCCTGTGGATGCTTCTTGGTGTGCACTTCAGCTGAGAGGAGCAACTTGGGCTGAAATAATTTCCTTGCAAGGAAGCAGCTGTACAGTAGATGATGGAAAGGTATCAAAATAATTCTCTAATTAGCATGCTGATATAACTTTTTAAAAGCTGGTTTAAGACTATTAAATGGACTTTTCTATTTTACAGGAAAAATTGTAGAACTCATAACACTTGAGAATAATACAGGAAATGTTATTTTCAATGAATGCTAATAGGGACATTGATTCATTGAGTTCCACTTACTATCAAATTATCCAGAAGGTTTTTACGTGATTATTAATTATACCTAAAACAAAGTGTAATTACATTTTGCAATTAGATATAGTGATAAGAAAAATCTTAATTTGGTGACTTTCTCTAAAAGGACAATATGTAATCTTTTCTATTCAAGTGTGTAATAATGGATATCTTTGTATCTCAGCTGACAGCATCTGTAGGTAATATATGAACTCATGCCCTTTTTTTTTAATCAGAACAGAGCCTGGACATGGTATGTTTGGTGAATTAGTATATGAAATAATTAAATCAAATTTTCCATGATTCCACAAAATGCACATCAACTATGTAGTCTTCAAAATGAAGACTATCTGGTACTCCTGAGTCAGTTTCTATACATTATGGCAGCTAAAATAAAAGAAAATCTGGGATACTGGAATTCTGCAAGACATCTTATGGAGTTTTTTTGGTATTCCACAGAATAGTAGACCACATCTGTGGAATTAACATGTCCACAGGAGACCTTTCCCCTCCAGTTCTTTTTCTTCACAGCTCTGTGTGATGGTTTAGGAGTTATCTGCCCCCCAACACCTTTGAAATCACCCAGGCTAGATTCAGCTGGATGGAAGTTATGGAATGAAGCTTTATATTTACAGCTTAGCACAATATACAAGCAGATATTTACAATGTATTACAAATATTTACAGAAATATACAGTAAAAAGGTAATACAGAAACACAACACTCCTCCCAGAGATCAGAGTCCCCAAGAGGGGTTCCCAACCACTCTTCCACCTTCTCCCCACCCACCAATCTTATCCCAGAATCTGCCTTATGTGTAAGGTGAATTAGGAGGATTGGCCAGGGGAGTTAGAAGCAGAATCAATTAGTTGGGTTTCACAGATTCATCTGAAAAGCAAGAAGGAAGAGACACCAACGGTCAGAGCTCAGACCAGAGCGACTCTCTGTCTTATATATATTTATGTCTTTGCTTTAGTACTTCTCAGCAAACCTATGAGGGAAGTAGACATCACCATTACTTTTCCTTCCACAGCCTATAACCTAATTTCTCTTACTAAAATATTTCAACTAACCTCAAACCAGTACACTCTGGAATCAGTCATACACTAGACCAAGGACTCTTCCTGAGTGATTTTTAATTTCTTTAAGTACTTAATATAAATTCTGAAATTTACAAATACAGAGATGTTTCTCCCTCTTCATGAAACTAATACATAGTGTTTTGATTGCTAAAGTCAGATGGGGAAGAGCACACCTATAGCTTTTGTCTGCTATACAGGTAACAATATCCTGGCCAGGGCTGGATTAGGCTCTGAGCAACCTGATCTAATGTGAGGTGTCCCTGCCCATGGCAGGGCAGTTGAAACTAGATGATCATTGAAGTCTGTGGTGGGTTAAGGAACTTCCCTCCCTATCTCCCCCCCACAACTATTAAAATTTACCAGACCAGCTCAGATGGCTTGGTTGTAAGATAAAGCTACATTTACAGTAAAACTCAATTTACAAGCATATATACACAATATATTTACATGTATTTATAATTACATACAGTTGAGAAATAATACAGAAATCCAAATGTACTCCCAAATAAAGAAAGAAGCCCAGAAGGGGCTCAAAGCCCCTCTGTCTCACACAGCAAAGCTGAGTTGTTATCTGTTAGCCAATGTTAGTGGGCAGATTAGAGCAGAGTAAAGGAGAAGTGAAGGGAGCAAGTGCTCTGAGGCAAAAGAAGGGCAAATTCTTTATACTTTGGCTTTTTATCCCTTTTGGCAAACCAATGAATGATATAGACTGCATCCTTATTTTATTTTCACAACCAATGATCTAATTTCTCTCACTAGAATATTCCAATTGGACTCAAACCAGCACAATGTCTCTTCCAACCTTCCAATTCTATGATTCTATGATTTTGTAATCACTGAAGGATCTCTTAGTCTTGTATAGTGATAGAAAACACACAGAAAATCCTCTAATGAATTAACACTACAGAAGTGGCAATGTTAAACTGCAAATGTACTCTGCTGACTTTGCTGATTTTTAGTACCATTTGTAAAGTGCAGCATCCCACTTTCCAGTCACAATACTTTTGCCCCAAACTTATTTCATTATGTTATCTTCAAACTTGGGGATTCTTGAAGAACAGAGGGATGCCTTTTAATTCACAGCTTCACAGTGGTCATGGAAAGATTTATAGTTAATGGTGGCATAAATACATAAATTAAACTATACAGCTTAAAACCATGAGTCTAGTTAATGAGTTTTCACACAGAGAAAGAGGAAAGTACATTCTCAAAGCTGGAGTTAGGAAGATGGTTCTATCAATATAAAAGATCATAAACTTGTCTCACAACCTTTCAACAGTTTAGTTGTGTAGGTGAACCTTCAAAATACACTCTGCATTGACATGTGTAATATTATATCATTATCCCCATTATTTATATACCTAGCTAGTCGTTATGCCAGCTGCTCAACATAAATATTAATTTAAACGTATGACCTTACATATAGTGACTACAATTCTGTCAACTTTCTTATTGACTTAAGCAAAGTTATCATTCAGTAATTTTCAACTTGGCTTTAAGAAAAAATAGAATTACATAAAGCTGGTGAATAAATTGTACACAAACCAGCAACTATTTTGCTATTCATTATAAAAAATGCCAATAAAGATAAAATGTAAGAAGCAACATTTTTAAGCCTCTTAATTGCTGAATTGTAAATTCATTCAAGAAAATAGGTAATCTTAGCAAGATCTAAAGGTATTTGAGAGCACCTTTTGAAATTTGATAGTTAAGTAATTCAATTGTATTATGTTTCATCAAATAAATCTAGTGGATAAGGCTATGCCACTCCTCTTTCTGCTTCATACTGCGTGCCATGTGTTACGCTTTGACTCTGGCATTTCTGATATTCCAAAAGGTAATACATCTTTAGATCAAATTATGTCTCCCTGAGATAAAAAGAAAACTAGTAGTTAAATAACCTGCAGCAATAAAACATACATATCTCCTGTAATATTGTCTTTAATGCAGTGTGGAGACTTTGATTGTACAACTACTGATCTTATTCCTGAATACTTTTGTATTTTGTATGGGTTTTTTTTTGTTTAATATTAATATTAATACTATGGAAATGTTAATCTGTATAAACATCTAACTAGATGTAAATCAGTTGAGATAATATTCAAATATTTAGTTAAAAGTGTGTGCTATTCAACAAAATGTTCACATTTGCTCTCTTGGTATCAGATTACTTGAGCAGTGGGAACTTGACAGAGTTTGTCTAGTCAGGCTTACTTTTTCCCCCAGTGTGTAGAAATGAGATAATAGCAAATGCTTCCTAGTAGCAGAAGTGCTTTGGGTATTTTCAGGAGGACGCAGCTCTGTCTCAGAAATAGCGACTGTGTGGTGCTTGAGAAAGATCAGACTGTGCTGTCCTGAAAGGTTTGGGGATGCTAAAATGATGTTCAGAGAGGTTTCCCATCTTGTGGAGGGAAAAGAGGAGGAAGAAAAGAAGTTAGAAATGCTGCGAGTCAGATACCATAATATATTTGAGATCTTGAAGTACATATTTTGCGTGGGAGCCTCTGAGACCTTTTCCCTCATGAACGCAAATCCACTGAAAGTCACATACTGATGAAAGAAGATACAAAACACTGAGAGGTATCTCCTTTGCTTTCTGTTATCCTCACTGTCTTTAGCTGTTCACTCTAAGTGACATGAGTGCTTTTAAGAAATTAACAATGCAAGGCTCCATTTGTTATGCTCAATATGATGTGGAAAAGTACAAATATACGATAATTTGCAGATGTCTCATTGACTGGTAATTCTGCTCAGAGTTTCTCATAAATTACTAAGAACCGTTAGAGGTTCTGTGAAAGATGCAGATCAGGAAACTAAAGGTGCCTAGAACCACTTTGCCAAATTTGTGCTACTTCTGAATTGTATTGTATAGATTGCGATGGTAGCAGCTACCTGTTACAGCATGTCCACAGGAAAAGGAATCCTGAGGGTGTATCATTGTTGTTGGAAGATGCACACTTTCACTAAGTGGAAAATTTAACATTTACTATAATAAAAATTAAATGGTTAATTTTACTGATAATGTGTCTGCTACACTTTAAGTCTATTTGTTTAAAGGACAACTGATCACAGAAGCACATATCTGGCTTGCACCACATGCTTCAAATAAAGAGTAAAATCAGTGCCAAATATAATGAGAAGTGGTTTTGAAATTTTGCATCATTGATACCTAGGAAAAAAGAAAAAACCAACACAAAACTGTGGTATATGCAGTTTAACTTAGTTGGCAGAGTACTTTTGTGAATAAACTTGGGAATTCTTGCTGCCTGAAGAAAAATCTGTCTTTAGGGTTTCATATACATACACGCAGTCCTTCAAAAATAAACATTTTACCTCTCATGTCTCAAGAACAAAACATTAAGAACAGAAGCTCTGTGAAGAGGGCTTCAGGGAAGAGAAATTAATTAATTTGGATCTGCCATTTCAGAAGTAGGTCCTTCCAGTCATCAGGTTGTGACTGAGATCCTGGCTTTTTACTTTTTTTTGAGCACTTCTGGACAATAATGACCAAAAAAAAAAACAAAACAAAAACTCACTGATGACCTACATATATTTCACTTGGTGGCTTCTGCTTCAGTAATGACCATTTTGTGTTCCAGAGATTCATTTATATTAGTAACCGCATTCACAGCCTCTTGATAGTAACTCATTTGCTTAAACTGAGGTTACAGTGTACCTTTAACTCACCTTTTGGATGATTTGTGAAAATGTCACAGCTTCTTTATAATCTAAATGGCACTGTCTTCTTTGCAAGGATTTAAAGTCAATATGAACAAATCACATACAATGCCTTATCAACTAATCCAATCTGTACAAAATTATAAATTCCATTGGCAAAATTTTCACATTCACAGAACAGATTTCAGACCATATGTCTGTTGGTGATGCAATTGAGAATTCATCCTCAGTTCTCAGACAAGGTATGTTAAAAACTACTGTGTCATATGGCTTTGCATGTTAGGCATTTCCATAACAACATTATCATGCCATCATTTCAGATGCTTTCAGTCATAGGTCAAATTCAACCACTGACCATAGATTCACAGCAAGATACTTAGGTTCAAGAACTGCATTCTGTAAATGTACATTTCTGTAAATATTCTGTGTGGAAAGATGTGTTAAAAAAAAATAAGGACAAATCTCTTCACTCAAAAATCTTGCTTCAAAAAATTGATTGCTCAGACAAGAGGGCAGAGGGATATTGGAATCATACTCAGGAAACAGATCACTGAAATAGTTGAGCAGTAGTAATTTAACTCAATTTTATTGCTGTGACTGGGAAAATAATTAAAGTACTTAAATAATGCAGTAACGAACTATATAAGCATACAAAGGGTCAAATAATTTGGTTTACTAAACCCATCTACTAGGGGATTAGCAGGGGTCAAACAGTATTTCCATCGGCAAAAAAAAGATCTCTAGTAGAGTGTTTCAGGAGAGCAGCATTTTTGAGAAGTCTTTGAATAATAAAATGTATTTTCTTACAGAAGAGAGGTATTCAGATTTACCTAAAACTACTGCTAAATGCCTTGCATGTTACTTTTCTTGGGAAAAAGGAAATGCCTCTTCCTCATTGTTTCCACTGTCTCTATGTTTTGTGGAAGCTGAGATATGCTAGTAAACTTTTCTGCTCCCAAATAGGCTCATTAGTTTAGATTTTCGGAGCTCCCACATTTGCTCAGTGCTAACTCTAATGCAACAAAAAGAAGTCATCTTTGTGCACCTGTCTAAAGTGACACCTCGTGGCTAGGACTTACACTATGTAGATTTCAGCCAACTTGGATGAGGGTTTCTAAGACTTTGATTTTCCTGGCAGATGGAAGAAATCTGATTCTGGTAGCTAACAGTCTGATCTTTGTTCTTCTAAAGCTGCTAATGATGCTGTTAATTTTGTCAAATGCAGATTACATCACAGAAGTTAAATCATTAGCGATCGTCTTTTGGCATTTAATCTTTTATATTCCCGTGCGCAAGAGACAGTAAAATGTTTAACAAAAAAACAAATTCCTGTGTTGGTCCAGAGAAAAAGTAAAGGACTTGTGCATATCTCTAATTTTTTGACATCTTTCTGCAATCCTGTTTATCTACCACTGCCTTCACAATTGTTTCTAAGTACTATGAATGCCATAAAAAATAATTATCATCTGTTCATTAACAAAGGTGAAAGATTACCTTCATATTTTTCCTGTTAATTATTAGCAATTCATAGCCATTTTACTAGCATGCATTTTAGCTTAAATAGTACAGCTATTACTGGGTAAGTGTACCCAAAATAACCACATTGGAAACTAGTAATTTCTTTGCACTTAATAACTGCTTTGCTTGATCGCTGAAAAGGAGCTAAAAGTAAAATCCTCTAAGCTCTATTTATAATTGCAGCTTCATGACTTTTTTATTTGTTCGTTAAATTTTTTTTTTTTTTCCTATCAATTTCTGAAGTATAGCATTTTGTCTGAGCATTCAGTTCTGTGTGTTCTAGCGCTACTTGCTCCCAAGAAGTTCCTGGTACCTCACGAAAAGGTAGGTTCATGCATGTAGCTGGAAAAACAAAGAAGTAATCATTTACCCCTGCTAGTGAGCTGGTGGTAACATGCATTTTTATAGCATGGCTGTCTGAAATGTATGTTTCATTCTGTTGAGTACTTCTGCTGTTTATTTTATTTTAGAGGTTTATTGTGACATCTCTACACAGAACATGCTATATATGATAGAATTTCTTTTCTGCAGTAGGTTGATTGCCCTAATTTTCTCTGTTGCATAGGGAATTTCTGCTAGAACAGAACACTGGTTGAAAGGGGGCTTATTTGGTTACATATGGCTCTCTATCAGGCAACCATATCCATTCCCTATTCTGGAAAATGTTACTTTAATAAGGAAACACTTGTATCTCAGCAACTTCAGATGTGCATATACTAGAGGTATCCTAGTGTCATGTGAACAAGGAGAGGCAAAATGCCTGCAGAAGCACTTCTGCAGGAGAGATCTAGTACTGGCTTTGCTGCAGCGCTCTCCATTGTGGCCGTGAGGTGTCAGTGACAAATTTTGGCTTGGGATACCCATTGTGCAGGGTTTCTATTCCCTTTTTTCCCTAAAAGATTACATTTTATACTCAAAAATCCCTTGTCTTTGTGTTGAGCCGCAATGCCTAATGGTGTCGCTAACCATCACTAAAGACATTGGGAGTCAATGGAAGCTCAGGAGCTTGATTTCAAAAGACGTTTGAGGATCTAGGGATTAGTTTATGCCTGAATGGCCTTTGACTACAAAATTATATATATATTCCAACATATACAGAGCCTGTGAATATGAGCAAAAAACTTTTGTGATTTTAAAATGTTATGAATGTTTCATCACTCCATCTTATTTAGAGATGGGTATTGCTGTGTGCTTTGACATACTTTAAGTGAATATAATGAGTGAACTTCTGGATATTAAGACTCCTGTAATTCTTAAGTTGAACAGAATGTATGAACTGAAGAAGGTTGTTTCAAGATTTAGATTCCCACCCGGGAATTTAAATGAAACAAATTTATTTAAAAAATCATGATCCCAAACTCTTAAGTGTTAGAGGTTTTGGAAATAAGCTGGGTGGCAATTCAATGTATAGACATATTTAGCAATCAACAGCAGCTAGCAAGTCTACTAAAAAAGGGAAGATTTAAACAAACACTGTCTAAGAATAGTTTCAGAACTCAGAAACATTCTGTCATGCAGGTGCTCATACAAGCATTGGCAGACATTCAGTTTAGTACCAGAGTAAGCCTGAGAAAGAAAAAAAAAAATCAGCATCCCACGCACCTAACTAACACTGTGTAGCTTTTGCTGTTTAACTTGCTACAAGCAAAGTTACAACCTCTTTGAGGCAGAGAATGTCTCCCAGAGGTTGGGACAAGAACGATGTACCCCTCCCCATCTTTTAAGAAGTAATTTGGGCTCTGTAAGTAAAAAAATACATGGTGCTAATGCTGACAGAGTTGCAAAAAATCTTATTTTGTCATATTTAAGTCCTCAATATTTATCAGTACTACTTTTGCACCTTGTGTTGCAGCATTGCTGTGTCCTGGTTCTTATGCAGGCATACTGCAGATTTGTATTCCCCAACACGGTTTGCCTGCATTCAATACACAGAGGAGGGTTGAGGATGCAAATATCCCTTTCCTGCTGTGCCCATAACCCTGAAACAAGCCATCACAACTTTGCTTCATCCAGCTGTGGAGCTTTCTCCTAGAAACATCCACTGTAGGGGGTTGTAGAAAGAGCTCTCACAGTTGCTAGCTACAGCTTTCTGTATGAGCAGGGCAGGCAGCTAGAACAAGTGCCAGATATGGTTCCATGACAGAAATGGTTCTGTGGTGCTCGTTTTCTGATCCATACATTAAAACCACTTAATATTAGCTGGTCCTGACAGGTTTTGTTTTGGTTTGTGTTGTTTTTTGGCTTGGGTTTTGTTTGGGTTTTTTGGGGGAGCGTGGGGGTGTTTTTTTGTTTTTGTTTTTAATTTCAGAATCTCATCTCCTTACATCCATCCTAAGAAATGAAAAGATTTTGTCTTCTAATAGGCAATCTTCAACTCCAAATGTGTCCTGAATATTGATTCCACAAGAAATACAAAATCAAAGAACTTGATTCAGTTTAGGATAGTACAACTGATGAAGTTTAATTTGAACTTGCTATAAATTGAGAAAAAGAAGAGTTAAATCAGTGTGCTGCTAGATCTGACAGCAAAGAATCTGGTCTGTTCTACTAGCATTTTAAAGAAGGGAAACAACTTGTTCTGTGGAAGTAATAACCTAATTAGCCTTTTTTTTTTTTAACCTTAAAATCTTCCATAAATGGTTACTGAATATCTGTCTGCACTTCTTGTATTACACTCAGTTTTCCAAGATATGTTAAATCTTTCTTGTGTTTCACAGTAATGCCAAAAGCTGAACATTCAAGTTACAACTGCTAACCCTGTTAAGTCCACTTTAACTAAGATTAATGACTGACAGATACACTTGCTGAGTTCAAAGTCAAGCACAGTCACTCCTTTCTGTTGACTTAAATTGTCAATTTATACAGAGTTATAATAATAAGAAAATTAGAGCTATTTAGGGATATAAATCAGTAATAAATATACTGCAGTGTTCTAAAATTATTTTTAAAAGCAGATATTGAACTCAACAAAAGCCGGGGCATTTTAAGTGGAACAAAAAGTACTTACTGGCAGATCAGTTTATCAGGGCATCAGTAATTTCAGGTCCTAGGTTGTGTATCATGTTACTCCAAAATAGTTGACAAGTCAGAAATGAGTGCCTAAGGCTTTTTTTTTTTTTTTCTCGTTTTCATCGACGATAATTTTTTGCTTTGTACACCATTACTAAAAAGAATTCTTCAGCATTCAAAAGCCTCAGTATTGCAGTTTCGAAGGTATCTGTTTTTCAGATTTATAAACGCTGTTTGTCTGTACTCACGTAAATTTTGGCTTGCAGAAAAAAACAATGGAGGTGACTTAAATAACTAGCATTAAATTTCAGGAAGGAGCAAGAGTCTTTTGGAGAAACTTAATTCTTATAAAAAAAGATTTTCCTGGTTCCTGATTTCTCAATTCATAGCCTTAAAAAAAAAAAAAAAAAAAAAATCCTACAATAATTCTGATTTAAGCTGCACTAAGTGTTGAAAGTTTTTAATATCACTAAGCTTTTGTTTCAAATGCCAATTACAACTCAGATAACATCCTGAAAAATGCATAACATGTTCCTGTATAAAATGGAAATAGTGAGTCAGAGACTATAAATCTGTAAGTTTCTATACATTTTAACATAACACTGTGAATTATTCAGTATATTAATTACTCTTAACATTATCTTGCCTCTTCTGAATGAGAAGTATCTCTTGCAACTGAAACAGTGCCTTCTCCTGCTTGGCTTTCAGACACAGGTTCTGGGTACTTTGAAAACAAATATGAAAGTATTTTAATGAAAAATTGCTTGTAGAGTATCTAAAATGGCTTAGCAATGGAAGCTACTGCTTACTTTGAACTGGGATAATTTGAAGTCTGTAATCTGAATTTGTTTCTGTAGCATGGGACTGTCTGCCAACAAAATGCTTTGTACATAAAAGTATTAACAGAACAGATCAAGTAGTTAAGTGTATTTGTATTCTCAGTACTGTAGGCTTCTATTATTTCATGACTCAACATATGAATTGTATGAATGAGGTGAAAGGGCAAGAATGTTTTAATTTCCTCATCAGTTTGGACTCCTGTATTAGAACTTAATTCGCTCTGTGCTGAAAATTATTATTCTTAGCTTACTGTTCCTAAGAACTGCTATTTATTTAAATGTCATAGAAATAAATTAAAAAAAAATTATCACCAGTAGAAGACTCATATCTTTGAATGTAACTCATATTTCATACAGAGAATGATGCTAAGAGAAAGTTACCTTCAGAAAAGTAGTTTTCTGAAATTATTAAGTATAAGCTTGGCTATACAGTCATATCCCAAATCCTTATTCAAACTGTCTTCTGATAACCATTTCATGAGCATTCTGTGATAGAACCACTGGTGCTTCAAGCTTTCCTGGGCTTTCATCCTGTGCTGTAACAGAAGGTGCTTTATTCCCTACTGTAAGACATTGTTCCTTTAATCACAGTACATTCTGCACACTTAATGAGGGAAGGGTATGCTATCCTGTCATTAAAGACCCTATCAACATATAATAAACAGGAGATGATTTAAGAGTTTTAAGAGTGGATCACCTTTGATGTGCTTGAATTCACAACTATAATTTTCTTCTTTTTGTGTGTTATTTACAGTGATTATAAAAACAAATTCTGTCATATGCTATATTAAAACCACATAGATCACTACCTGATTTACTCAAGACAGGTGCTTTCATGGGTCTTCAGAGGCTTTGGAACTTCATAGGCTTGTAAGTTGATTAATTCAACATAGTTTATAGATGTCGCCTCAAAATCTGTCCAGTCATCTGAGTAGTGTCTCCTTACAGAATTTCAACAGTGTGTTCAGAAGCTCAGAATTTTTATAGCTCATCAAGCAAATAATAGTTATAAATAAGGCAAAGTTACATTTTCCTCTTTAGAATTAAGTAATTATTTTAATCATTAAAACACAAAATAATAAAATAACAAAGCTGCAAAGAAATCTCTCAAAACATTGCATTGCTTATATCTAATCAGTATGCTTCTTATCACCAAAAACCAGGTATTAAAGCAGGTTGTCATACTTTCATTACTTCCATTTATCTCTTTTCTTTTGAAATGAGCTGCTTTTAAACCACCGTGTAGCTCTGCATTGATTTAATCTCTAAAGTAACATCAATAAACGATGCACCAAATATACCTCAGTTACTCTCATTTTGTTTTGTCCCATCTTCCACTTTCAAACTTTCGCTTACAATATTTCCAGAAAAACCCTCTTTTCTATTTAGCCCACAATAAAATTTTGATGTCATACGTAAAGTAATTGTTTTATTTCAGAATCTGTATTGTCAAAAAATGACCACCCAGTGCATTCTTATGTACATTTGACCTATTGATCTGCGTATTAGAGTCACAGTGACAATTTTACTGCTTTGTTGGCATTGAGTTCTTTATTAAAAATGAACATGTCATTTTAGGCAGGAGCTTACTACGAATACTCCAGTCAAAGAACTTCATCCCTGTCTTAGTGGAAAACAGCTATACCACAGAAAGCTGTCTAATGATGCATGCTGCTCAGAGCACGCATGGTATTTCCCTCTCATGCTTTGACAGGCACAGCTGTAGTCTGTCCATCTCCAGCAAAAGCTCTGACAGTGCAAGCATAACTCTCCTGATACTCGGCGTAGCCACCTATACCTCTATCTGCTGCCTCTATTGCCGGACACAGGTCAGTGACCACAGATACCTTTCTTTCTCCTCTCTCCAAGAGGACAGTGTCCTGGAGGAGCCATCTACCTCCCGAGATACTCCTGCATGTGGGTATGAAGATTAGGTGGATGCTTAGGAAGAGTCGCCTAAGTTCTCCAGACTGAATTGCCTGGTGAATTTTAGGAGCCAGCAAACTCAGCTGATATTTTGCAGATGCCTTTTCAGTGCTGTAACAGAAGCACTTCCCTGGAATGGACTGAAACAGCTTGGGAAAACTCTTTTTTAAATTGGAAGCATTATTCCCAAGTTAAATTTATCACCAAGGATGTTGTCAGCACTTTCATGTGTGGTGTAGAAATAATATTTGGATGACTTTGAAAATAGTTCTCAACACTTTGCGCCATGGTATTTCAAGAAATAGTTTAAGTAAAGCTAATTAACTTCAAAGAAGGAAGGAGTAAAAAAGATTTTCTTTTTTTTTTTAAATTTATTTTTTAGCTAAGTGCTGTCCTAAATTAAATGAATCATGAAAAATTAAAATTGTTACAGTGCCACCCCTATAATTTGATCACCGTTTAATTTGATTTTTTGTTTTATTTAATCAGAGCCACAGGAACCAGCTCATTTGTATTGTAAATTACACAACTTCTGCCCTTTATTTCATATACGGTTGATCAATTTTGGCAGATAAGATTGGATTATCTAATCATTGGCTATATGAAATTGCCATTTAATCAATAGGGAAGGTCAAAATTTCTAAATGTGATCTGGAAACAAAGTATCTGAGGAAGTTAGAGGCTGGTGAAATCCAACTAAACTTCTATATGTTAGAGACATTATGACTATAGAGTCATTATCGTTGTAACAAAACTCTGTCTTTAACTTCTCTTGCCACTTTCAGTTTGATGGCCAAACGTATGGCTCTGTTTTTTGATTATAGCTACTGAGGACTTGATGGAGTTAGCTCTTTTGCTCATCAGTACCCTTACATGATGTTTGAGTCAAGAGATAACAAGTTTTATACCACCTGTTCTGCAAATATGTAGTTAATGGATAGACGTCTTTGGTTGCTGAATGTGTCTCTGTGAATACAAAGCTAATTTCTTAGTGTTTAAAAGACCTATCTTCACCTACTATTTGCTGGTCTGTAGAGTATGACAAACTGAACAAAATATATTTCATCTTTATTACTCCTTCTGCAGCCATGGAAGCCAAGCAATAACACAGCATCCTGCACCCTACCTTTCAAGCTGTAGATGTCTTAGCGTGGAGTTTTTGTTCCTTGATACTCTACAGATATGCCTGATTTTTTTCTGGATGGCTGTTATTTTTCTCAGGTTGTGCTGTGGTTTGTGACCACACTAATGACTACCTCCAACTTCAATCACAAGTTCTCTGATCTGCCAAATGTTTGAAATGGATGTTGTGATGTGTAGTTTGAATTGCTTCTGCTACATGATTCTCTTGCTCCAATGGCATTTATTTTGTACACTTTTCATCAACACAAATCCAAATATATTCCCAGCTGATTGGGTCTTGGTAGCCCGTTCTCTGTGTTTTATTTCATCTATTCATTTCAGCTGTTTGGCTTATTTTTACTTTATGCAGTATGTTCATTTGAAGAAGGTCCATTAATACCACATTGACATAAAAGAGTGAATAGATGTCTGAAAGCTTAATTATCATAATGAACACATCTGGCTACTCATGCAGAGGATTTTGCTGGCCTACAGAGACAGAGAAGGAAGCTTTAGTGACTACTGGTAGATAAATATCTTGTTTGGGGAAGAGTCTTTCCCAGAGACACATGATGTTTAGTAGGGTGAAGGATTATGGATAGAGACTGCTGGTCTCTAGCAAGTTCAACAGTTCAAAACTGGAGTGAACAGGAAATAGCTCTTTCTGGTCTTGCTTGGAGTTTTCTGCAGGAGAGTTTGCTGTTCAATAACAACTCAAGATGTTCATGCATCCTATAACTCTTTATGGACGTGTGGCAATAAGGAACTTAGAAGGATCATAGCAGTGTGGCAGAGCAGGGCACTGCCCCACCGGAGGTTTGAATGAGGTGTGAACTGTGGCAGGGCACACCCAGTCCACTGCCCCACCAGAGGTGTGAATGGGGCAGGAAACGGTCTTCCTCCCTCCCCACCTCTGTCACCGGAGGCTTAGTACAATAGGTGTGAAGTGCCTTCTCCCACCCTCCATGGGCTTGAACAGGGAGGCAACAGATCACCTCAGTATATATATGGCAGCTGGACAGATTGGAGCAGGACTTGCTTGGACTTGCTTGGACTTGCAAGGACTTGCTTAGACCTTCACTGGGACCTGCACGGACCTGCACTGGGACCTGAACACGGACCTGGAGACACGAACCTCGCACGGACTTTGAGACAGTCTCCCATCTGTAAGTAGGGCAAGTTTCATGCCCAGACCTTTCAATTTTTCTGATTTTTCCTGAATTACAAGAAAAGGCATCATTGTGAAGACTTTTCCAGACCGAATTAGAACCCAAACTTAAACTAATCTACACACAGATTGTGGGTGGGGCTTTTGGAAATGATAAAAGCTACATAATTTATAATTTCAGCCTCTTCAATAGCCCACAATCAATACAAGCAGCAATGCTATTAACAATTTCCTGTGTAAACTGATATTCGGAAAGCAACACAAGAGAATCACAGAACCACAGAAGGTAAGGGGTTGGAAGGGACCTCGATGGACCATCCAGTCCACCCATCTTGCCCAAACAGGGCCACCTATATCAGATCGCACAGGAATGCATCCAGGTGGATCTTGAATATCTCTGGAGAGGGAGACTCCACAACTCCTCTGGGCAGCCTATTCCAGTGTTCTGTCACATTTCCATGGAACTTCCTGTGCCTAAACTTCCACTCATTGCCCCTTGTCTTGTCATTGGGCATCACCGAGAAGAGCCTGACTGTCTTCTTTTGGCACTCACCCTTTAGGAAAGGTGAGGAAAGGTGACAATAGACCAGCAATGATAGCAGTAGGCAATGACAAAGGAATCATAACAAGTATGTATTCTGTTCTGTGGCTATCCTTAAGAGACCTCCATATCAAAAACTGCTTCCAGATTTGTGGCAAAATGAAGTTATCAGAGGATTTAAATTTTCCTACAGGTATCTGAGGATCTTTCTGGCACAGGAATTCATGTTTCCATCTCTGTGGGTCTTGTAAGCCGGTCAAGGCTTGGTAGGTGTATGTGAAGCTGAGCCAATTGGCAATGGAGTACAATAGCACAAAGACAAGTCATGGGATTCAGACATGCATGTTTCTTAATTCATATAACATACTTGATGGCTGGTCTCTTAGCAAATCCCTGTGTTCTTCGTTCCCTAAGAATATGTCTTCTCACTGCTTGTGTTTTCACTGGTAGGACCCATGTTAGCAACTAAATTCCTCCAATTCTAAATCACACAGTTTTTCTTTCCGAATTAACTCTACTCCAAAGTGGTTAAATATAAATAATTACCTGATGACCTCACATGCAATCAGACACCTACTGTGTTCATTCTGGAACAAGTTCAATCACAATGTAGTAATGCCTTTTTGACCTGTATAAAGCAAATATTTATTACTTTTGTAGCAATTTTCACCTGCTTTTCTTAGTGTGAATTTTGTTTGGTTTGCTTATTTCTGGAGCACCGTCTTCAGGGTATGCAACAGGACAAGTAATGAATGAAAAAAAACAGGTGGGTTTTTCCCCATTAAAATTTTTGTGTGCCATTTATTTTAGTAGGCTTTTACCGGGTTCTTGTCAATAGAACTGTAAAACTAAAACCAAAATAATATCCAATGAACTTCTCCCAGTCTCCAAGTAATTAAAATAAAATGAAAAGAAAAAGACGACACATGTCTTTTTCACAGAAGTTTAAATGGTAAAGCAACAGGTCAAAATCAGGTTGCAAACCTCTCAAGAATAATAAGACAGTGAACTTGACGTTGCATGGTATTTGACATACAGCAAATCACTATTTACATTTTATCCCAAAACATTTACCTGAGAAAAGGTCATGGTGTTAAATTTGGAGACATTTACAGCAATTGCTGAATGTTTACTATCTACATGAATGTCATGCTTCTTAGTCAAAAGAAGGTTGATGCGCTAAATGTCAATTACCTCAAGTTCTTTGATGGCAGCACAGATTGCCGAGCAGTATAAAAAGAGGTTTAATAAATATTATATACACTGTTAACCATTAATCTTGCCTAGCAGAGGTTAGAGTTTCACATAGAGAGGATTTATGACAAGCAACAGTGCAGGACATTAAAACTCAATTATTGCTGTCCTGGATGAAGGCATTATCGTTAAGTTGTGGAAACAGTACCTTGTTTCTTCTGATACTGCTGTCAAACTTGGGAAAACATCAGGGGCAATTAAATTACTTCAGGAAATCATGTCATTATGCTTCTCCCCGCAATATTTTGTCCTTTTCAGAATAAGCAATGAAAAGACTAGTCAGAACTCTTTGCAAGAAATCTAAGGATTCAAACTGTATCTTCTATTTAAGAGTGAGCAAAGTTTTTATTAGGACCTCAGGTTCTTATAGCTAACCCAAGTTATATGCTATGGTAACTTAAGTCATTGATCTAAAAATTTTGTCTATTAAGTACGTGCAAGCTATGCTTATCTAGTAACATAAACACCTACCTATTACAGAACAAATATTACCAGAAGATATTGCTTGGAGTACTTGGTTATCAGAAATAGAAACTCCTTGAAAAGTGTTGTAGGAACAAAGCAATTGGAACTTCAGTATAAGAGTGTGATATCTATACACAAGTTCAGAACATTTAATTGACCTGCTACACAAGTCTGATTATGTGTAGTCAGTCTGATTCTCCTGGCTGGTTCTTGGTGGAGTTAGAAAATGTCACTCCAGGAAGTCTAGCCAGAGTGTATAAAATGCATGTCTTTCAAAAAGCTGAATTCCTTTACTAATAAAAAAGTCACAAGGAGATTCGAAATGCTCCCTGTGATGATTTAATTGTTGCAGCATTAAGTTTGTTGTTCATCTCTTTTAGTCGTGCTTTTTCCACATTTTCTTCTGAGTGTCCCTGAGGAAGTTGCAGGTGATAACGAGGACCATTCCAAAGCTCTCTCAAACCTCCCGTCTGAAGGCAGGTGTTCAAACATCCTTGTAAGCCCCTAAACAAATAACAAGATGTCTCTCTGAGTTTATCTGAACTTTCATCTGCTGAAAATTAGATTTCATAGGTGGCATTATTTTGACAGTCTGATTTTTAAAAATCCAATGTGAAATGTGGACTAATCAGTTTTGGCTGGAATCTCTTTATCCTGTTATCTAAATATCTTTTGAATACTTTATCCATACATAATTCCTGTAGATGTTACTTAGAGACTGCAAAGTTTTTTTCGTTGATGCTGTATATTGATTGTTGATACAGATCCTCAGTCTAAATGTTATATCTTACCTTTCTTTTTTTTTCACCAGAAATTTAATCCAGTTGCCAATAAGCGAGCAGAATGATCAACCCCAGTGGTTTGTGATGAATTAGGAATTTTCTCTAAGAAACAACAGGCAAATTGAAAAGAAAAATAAATTTTGCTGTGCAGTGCAAAAATATCTGACCTCCCTTCTGAGTTTTTGAACCTACCCAAAATCCACAAGCATTGTGAATGCCTTCAGTGTTAATACCTCTGAAAATAATGTTTCCATTCTGGTAGAACACAGAATAACCACCAGAAAATAGTCTGACTTCTTCACTGTCATTCTGGGTAAAGCTGTCACTGTGATCTTAGTACCACAGCTAAACAAATTCAGAATAGCAATGTTTACCTAAAAATTCATATTCTCTCTTTTCCCATTGAATAATTGAGCAGGGATCAAATAGCAACGTTTCAATTATTCATTAAGGTATTTGACTTACTAGGAAGATGGCTGTAGGCAAATAATTGTCACTTGTATTAAACTATGAACATCTTTTTGAGGTTTGCTAATCAGATATTCACTGTTTAGGCCACAGAAAATCTTTATTCATGTATGGAAACACAGTAAAATTGCTCAGCATTGGTCATAGAGCAATTCTGATCGCAAGCATGATGGTTTCCTTTTCCCTCTCTGTCTTCTAGAAGGTGAACTTTGAAGACTAGTTTATTGAATTGATTGTGGGCAATTAAAGAGGCAGGAATTATAAATTATGTAGTTTTTATAATTTCCAAAAGCCCCAACCACAATCTATGTATAAACTAGTTTAAGTGTGGGTCTTAATTCTTTCAAGAAAAATCTTCACAAGGATGCCTTTTCGGGTAATTTAGGAAAAATCAGAAAATTTGAAAGGTTTGGGCATAAAACAGCTTTGCCCTACTTTTACAAATGGGAGAGAATCTTTTTTGCAGCAGCGTCCGGAGTCCGGCAGTGGATCAGCGTCACATGGAGTCCAGTGCCCGCCAAAGTTCAAAATGACTGTGGGCACAGCTTTCACGAAGCCGCGATCGCAGGATGAAGCCAGGGTGCTCCGCGATGTTCGCGCAAACAGCGGCAGTTTATCGCTGAGGCAGGGCCCTGCAGCAGGTCCAGCTCAAAGTCCCTGCAAAGTCTGTGCAAGGTCTGTCTCCAGGTCCGTGCAAGGTTCGACTCAGGGCCCAAGTCCAGTTCCCGGTCCAGGTCCGACTCCAATCTGTCCAGTTGCCATATATATACTGGGGTGATTTGTTCCTTCCCTGTTCAAGCACACGGAGGNAGTGGACTTGGGTGTGCCCTGCCACAGTGGACTTGGGTGTTCCCTGCCACATTTATTTGTTGAGATTGCAATAATAATTTTAACTGTAAATGGCATGAACCTTCCCATGAAAGATGGTAATTTTCCCATTCTCTCCTCTCCTCACCCAACAACCAAGCCCTTTAGCATAGAGCACCTATGACTAGTAGCGTCATACACAGTCTGTGTGTCCACTCATCTGTTAAATGTTTTCTTTACTTCTCCATTACTAAATAATTTAAGATCACTTCTTTTCTGGCTTTTGTCTTCTGTTACATTTTTACATTTTACAGTATTGTTTTCAGAGTGAGTGGGACTAGGTTTACTTTTTATTTGTCCGATATAAATAGTAACAAAAAGTAGTAGTTGCATATCATCAAGGCTCCTTTTCTGGTGAGTTTCTTCTACTACCTACATTCTCGCATAGCTCAAGTCAGTGCAGTGTTGGAAAAGTCAAGCTACAGCTGATGGAGTTGACGGTGAACACCTTTACCCTGCTTTAATACAGTAAAAGGACCTTTCTTAAGTTTCCACCACAGCAGATGCAGTGGGAGGGTTGACAGAAGGTTAAATAAGCATGAACTAGGACTAAAAAGATACATCAGATCCAGACAAGCAGACAATGTCTATGAATTAAATATCTGTTCCACAATTCATTGCATAAGCTATCACAATGATAGGCTTGCTGTAGTATCCTGAAAAGAGATCCTTGAGCTTCTGCATCTGGTGAAACTGTTTATGGCTTTTCCCTAATTATATTAGCAAACACCTACAGAAAAAGATAACAGATTAAAGCACTCAAGAGTGTGAAAATATAAGCCAAGATGCTCCACACAGTCTTAACTCTCCTGTCTTATTTATGTGCATGAACACACACTATTGTTTCTGAAGGGTGCCTTCATTGGTGAGATGAATTTCTGGGTAAAAGGGTTTGATTTTAGTTGTTTTATGTTAGGACTGGAATGTGCTTGGACTAAGCCAAGAGATATATAGTTTTGACAATGATGAGATATGATCTAAATTCTTTTGAATCTAATATGTTTGATATTAGATTCAACACTCAAGAAAGATAACACAATGATTTTGAAGATTTTGTGCTGAAAGTGAAAAATGAAGCTGTGCTTTGCCAATACAATATTGTAACTCAGTTTATTATAGAGTCATGCATATGATACACACTTAACTGATGAATAGATTGTCTACCTGATTTGGAGATAGAAATAGTAGTTATTTGGAATTATTTCCAAAATTGGCTTCTGAACTCCTGACTTTCATCCTAGACTTGCTAGATGCATTGAAACAGTAGGAAAAGTGAAGAAATTGCACT
Organism: Psilopogon haemacephalus; assembly: GCA_013396835.1. Classification (NCBI taxonomy): domain Eukaryota; kingdom Metazoa; phylum Chordata; class Aves; order Piciformes; family Megalaimidae; genus Psilopogon; species Psilopogon haemacephalus. The sequence continues at coordinate 279,920 of VWZI01002853.1, forward strand.
ACAAAAAGTAAAGTCTTAGTTAAAAAATCTTTATCCATAAAATCAAAGTAGTAAGAACAAATTACTCAGATTCTCCTCGGAATCATGTCTTAACAGAAATAAGATGTAGGTCATGCATGAACAATTACAAAAAATTTAAACTTTAGTGAATTTTTGCATGTGTAACCATGTTGGTCTACTTAGAAAAAGATCATCTAGAACCTTTTACAATCAACATATAAAAACATACTTCTAAAACATGACCCTGAATGAAATTCCAAGCTTCTTTACAACACTTCTTTCTCTCCATCAGCTGTAAAGAGAATGAAGGGTGATTCGTTCACTATGCTTCAAACTTATAAATTTGGTGACATGCATTTGCCTTGCACTTAAAGATTTCGTAATAAGTGGGAAATAACTGTTCAACTTTTATTAGTACTGTTGCAGTTTACCAACTTATATTGCTTTGTTATAAACCACCTGCACTGAATGAGGCAGATTTTATTTTTTATTCGAGAGGAGGGCCACAAAGATGATCAGAGAAATGGAGCACCTCTGCTATGAGGACAGGCTGAGGGAGCTGGGGCTTTTCAGCCTGGAGAAGAGAAAACTTCGAGGAGACCTTCCAGTATCTGAAGGGGGCCTACAGGAGGGCTGTGGAGGGAATATTCACAAGGTCTTGTAATGACAGGACAAGTGGTAATGGGTTTAAACTGGCATAGAGGAGATTTAAATGGGATGTTAGGAGGAAGTTCTTTACAGTGAGGGTGGTGAGACACTGGAATGGGTTGCCCAGGGAGGTTGTGGCTGCTTCCTTCCTAGAGGTGTTCAAGGCCATGTTGAATGAGGCCTTGAGTCACCTGTTCTAGTGGGAGGTGTCCCTACCTATGGTGAGGGGTTGGAACTGGATGATCTTTGAGGTCCCTTCCAACCTAGACGATTCTAAGATTCTATGTGTGTGCTCTAAAGGAGGGGGAGACGTTAGTGTACTGGTGAATGTGTGCAGGCACCACTTTATGTTCTTTTGAAGTGTCACAGTAGTGTTTCTGTGAACCACGCAGTGCACTTGTTCCACCAGAAGTTCAGGCATCCTTTGTAAATACACTGACAGAGTGTTTACAACCACTTTAAATAAAGTTAGACAGAGGGTCTGGCTTCTCATCAAGGGATATACAACAGCAATTCTACTCTGTGACTGTTCCTAGCTAGCAGAATGATTTTTTGCCCAAGTAAGGGAAGCCAAAGTGCTGTTTGGAAAAGTATTCATTCTGTTATCATGTTTCCACATGTCTAATGTTCTGATATGTGTTGGTACTATTTCCATCACTGCTTATATTTCCTTCCTCCTTCCTCCCCACACGCTACGCCTCTGATTTTAACTTCTTATTGTTCCTTGTCCAGATTAACATACATTAAATAAGAAAAATCTTAGTTGTTAGTCACAAATTGCTGTCAAAGGCTATTGAGATGGTGGTTGTCCTACCATATGCTAGCCTTAAACCAAGTCTCATTCATCTGTTAGCAATGGGAAAGTTTGTTAAGCTTCAAGTTTAATAGACTTAGATAGGTGTCATTTCAGTTACCATAAAATGACACCAAGGACAATCTGGCATTTTTGTTACTGTGAGTGTCTTGTGAAGAACTTCAGTGCTTGAACATTTATGGTGCAGTAACATTTCTATCCTTTTCTATGTATTCAAAGTTTATTTGTTTGTTTTGTTATGGTTTGTATAGCTTAGAGCATTATGCAACACTATTTGATGAGGTTTGCTGCTTTATGTCCTCTTCTTATCTATCTGTGTAACTGAAGCCTTTGGTTTTGTGGGCTCTTAACTCCTGAGGCTCTGTGAGCTTTTTAACTATTCTCGTTTGCTTTGGTTGTATTACTTCAGACTATAAATCATAAGCATGAAATCCCAATTCTTTGCGATCCAACAATTTCTTGATTATATATGGTGAGCCATTAGCTGAAAGAAACTCATCACGAGGAGCAAGTCTGATGCACATTGCCATGGTATGATTAATCCCAGTGCTGAATAACATGCTTGAATTGCTTAAAAAATGAATTTTCAGTGACTAAGTAGCAGTAATAGTATCTTCCCTTTGTTAATGCAGGTCAACCTATGGTCAGTTATTGCCAGGCTTTGCTGTATTACTTGCAAACTGAGGTGCCTTGCAGCATTGCCCTGATATTTTGCACGAATTAGTTTATGAGTAGTCCTTCTGACTATTCAATCCTGACTGTCCATTCATGTTGTCATTAAGATGTTTGTCTTGTCCATCTTGTACCTAGAAGCATGCACAAGGATGCAAAGGCATTGGGTTTTGGGATCGTTGTTTCATCTTGCAGCCTTTCTTACACGGTAAGCCTGTTTTTCTTTTGATCAGGTTTTAAATGCCAAAATAACCTAATTGAGGGCATAGAAATAAGGTGTGCAAGCCTTTAAATTTTCTTCAAAATGATTCAATTAAAAAAAATTTCTGATTCCATCGTTTATGCTTCCAGTGTATAGGTGCACAAGCATTTTATAGTATCATGTGACATTCTTCCTTTCAAAGTTTTCCTCCACTTTTCAAAAAACCTCATACTCACATGAAACTCACAGGAAAATATTCATCAAAAAGCATTTTCTTTCCAATTTGATATCCTGGCAATTTCTAACTGAGATTCTTATCACACAGTTGTAATACTTTCAGCACAACTGTTCCAGGTACATTAACTCATTGCAATTATTGCAGCTGATCTGATGATGTAGGACTATTATGGGTTGGACTGGATCCCCCCCCTCCCACCCCCCCAGTAATCTTTTCTGGAGATCTGCCCCCCAAAGAGTAATTTCACTACACTCAGAACTTGGAAGCAGAAATGGAATTGTATTTACAAAGGAAACTAAGAATATAAAAGGCAATAAAAATGTATGATGTATATTTACATATATATATATGTGTACAGCTTAAGAACAACACAGTACACCCCTGTACGTTAATTCAGCTCTTTATCCCTTCCTGGGGACAAAAGGCCCTCAAAGGCTAATTCCACACATGCTCCCTTTCCACCGCCTTGTATCACACAGAATTCAAAACAAAGAGAAGATGCAAGGTCAGAGGGAGGAATGCACAGCCTGAAGCCCAGCAGAGCAGTGAGAGAAGAGACCGATAGTAGCTTGCTCCACAAGATATAAATTATTTCAGAATACATAAACTTTTTCTTCAGACCGATGGAGTGAGATGAATTTATCTTAATACAGTGTGAACTCTGAGGAGCCCACCTCTCTCAAACTTGCCTGAAATCTCTAGAAAATTCTGTTTAGAATTAATTTTCAGTTTCAAATGATAACAAGGGCTAAAGATCTGCTATGCTGGATATGCTTGCTGAATTTACTTGTTAAATGGAAAAAAACACTCTAATAATGCCACTGAAAGTGTTCTGTCTCTATGTACATTGGACCAGAATCCTTTCTTGTGTGTCTATAGTAATTTTCTCTATTACCTCCTTTTTAAACAAAGCTGTGGATCTTCCTGTTGATAGCAGTCATCCTGGTTTGCATGCTATGGTATTGTGCTTGAAAGTAGATATTATCCTAGACAAAACACAGGTATGTGTCTGAATTATACCATCTGTACACAGATAGCAGTATATTTTTTACAGATGTCATTATTTTTATTAATCATAATATTTTTCGCTAAGACACTGACATGCGAATTTTAATAGAAGACTTTATGTACTCGATCTTTATTTTCCTCCAGTCTATGGAGGAGAGGTCTTATATTGCCTCCTAGTCTCTCTGATGAACATGATCCTAATGACATGGTAAAAGCCTAAGACATAGAATTATATGTTTTCTCTGAAGTACATCTTATGGGTATGGACATGGTGGTGAGTTTTGTAGAATGTTATTGTGGATTGTGAAGAGAGAAATTTAACAAAATTCAACAAGTGCAAGAGTAGAGTCTTGCACTTGTGAAAGAACAACCTCAGCTAGCAGTATAGGCTGGGGACTGACCTGATGGAGAGCAGTGAAGGGGAAAAGGACCTGGAAGTTCTAGTGGATGGGAAGTTGACCATGAGCCAGCAATGTGCTCCTGTGGCCAAGAAGGACAATGTCATCCTGGGGTGTGTTAGAAGGGTGTGGTTAGTAAGTTGAGAGAGGTTCTCCTGCCCCTCTACTCTGCCCTGGTGAGGCCACATCTGGAGTGTTGTGTCCAGTTCTGGGCCCGTCAGTTTAAGGAGGACAGAGAACTGCTTGAGCACAGAGCCACAAGGATGACAAAAAGTGTGAAACATCTTCCTTATGAAGAAAGGCTGAGGGAGTTGCAGCTATTTGATTTGGAGAGGAGGAGACTGAGAGGCGATCCTATTAATGTTTATAAATATGTAAAGGGTGAGTGCCAAGAGGATGGAGCCAGGCTCTTCTCAGTGATGCCTGATGACAGGACAGGGGACAATGGCTGGAAACTGAGACATAGGAAGTTCCATGGAAATGTGAGGAAAATTTCCTTTACTGTGAGGGTGACTGAACACTGGAACAGGCTGCCTGGAGGGGTTGTGGAGTCTCCCTCTCTGGAGATATTCAAGACCTACCTGGATGCATTCCTGTGTGATCTGCTACAGGTGGTTCTGCTCTGACAGGGGGGTTGGAGTGGATGACCTTTCAAGGTCCCTTCCAGCCCCTAACATTCTGTGATTCTATGCTTCTGAATCTGTGAAGTCAGGCTTTCTAGATTGTCTGCATTGCAATTGAAACATTACATATTTAGTCTTACTTTTGCCCAGTTGAGGTCAAACCTCTCTGCATACATGTTATTGTTGTCTTTGAAATCAGATTTAATTGTCAACTTTCCTTGGGCATTTACTGTAATGGATACATTCTCCATGTGAGTTCATGGTTTATCACACACAATGCCAATTTCACTGAAGGAGTTGCCCAGAAAGCAATGCACTCAGTTATCTCAAATAGTCAGCAAGGATTTCTTTCTCATCTGTATCAATCTAGAGATATCAGGCCAGGAGAGAGGGATATTGGAGATGAAAGCCTGGAAGGGCTTTGTGTGACTTTTCTGCTGAGACTTTGGAAAAGAACAGTTTCATTAATATTTGCTTAGTTTAGTTCTCAGCAATGTAATTTTAAGTCCATGGACAGTAATTTATTTCCTTTGTAATTCTGATGACATTTTATAACTGTCCATGTGAATGGAGTTCCACACAGGGCAGGGTAAGTGAAACAAGGCTTTTAAAAGGTATTTCTCTACCATAATATTCAGTCCCAGCTGTTCAGGGCCACACGTGTTCAGGCACACATTCATGCAAAGTGGTAACAGCCAGAAGTAATTTCCTGTGCATCTGTTAAGGTATAATAATATATCAATTACCAAACTTGCCTATGCTTAATAGAACAGCTACAACCTCTTGTTCAACAGAAGGGGAATCATCACAAATTTGGATGTGTATGTGCATGCTTGAAGATGTCAGTGAAAATCACAGTGTAAAAGTCTTATTTTACAAATTTTCAAATATTGAAATGTATACAACAATTTCTCTGTAAGAATATTATTCTGAGGCACCATTAGTTCTCATGCAGCAAAAAGGAACACTTAAGTCAAACTTATCTTTAAAAAGTTTTTGTAAACTACTCTCTAGGTCTTGACGGCTTTAATGGAACTTTGGCTGTCCAAACCACATGAAGCTGCAGGTAACCTCAATGCGAAATCCTTGCTGCTTTGTGCTAATACAAACTTCTGGGCCATCTTTCAGATCAGATGAAATATGTCCTGGGAATTGGGCCTGAAATTTAAACCTGAGCATCTAATATTAGTAGATAAATGACACATCAAAATCAATACTTTTGTTTGTTTCCCTAAGAGTGTTACACTGCTTATAATCACTGGGAAACGGTTTTAGAGCAAAAAGATAGATCATAAGACTAAGCCAGAATAGGCTGATTTTTTTTTCCCAGGCATCTAAATCTGAACTAGTTAGTCTATTTTTCTGTGACCATGTGTAATTCCCATTGTTACTAATTAAGACACACACCTCTTTTGTGGGAGACTTTAAAGTACAACACCTCATTAGCCCCTTCTATCAGAGCAGTATCACAACTTGTTGCTAGCCACAGTTGTCATTCCATAGGATTTATGTAAAGTGGTTTTTTTTTTTTTTTTTAAGATGTGATTTCTGTTTAGGTAATTGGTGAAATCCAACAATTAGGATATCTATAGCAGCAAGATAGGAAGTTTCACCTCTATAAGCTAAATTCCTGGCAAAGGTGACATTAGGAATTCCATTCCAAATAAAGCAATCAATCAATATTCCTCCTCTGTTTACTCTCCAATCTTTAGAACTGATGGTTACACTAGCTAGATGGATTTACTTAGAACAGTGAAAGACATTTAGAAAGTCCATCCAATTTCTTGATTTATTTGCTATTGATGCATAAAATAAGCTTGTCTGTGAAATAGCCATGTTGAAATTGCTATTCTCATGCATTTTTCATTGTTATTATTCGGCTAGACTGACTCTTGAGGGTCAGATTAAAATTCATGCATCTAAAGCTGCACTGGTGACAGTAGATAGCCTCAAATTAGCTCTTCCAGTTAATATCTGTACCAGTATCTGCAAAAACCATTAGTGCTGAGAATATTCTGATTCGGCTGTGCATGTTTTAACAGAAATTCTTTTAACCTTCTGTGCAATGCAAACTTAAAAGACACTGCTTGATATTCTTGACATTTAATTCAGCCTATGCCAGCACAACATTGTGGTCTTCACAAAGTCTTTTATTGCTGATGATAAGAGGTCATTGCTTATTAGATAATCACGTCTTTCCCTGCAATACTGGGCATACACATTTAATACAATTATAATGCTTAACACTTATATAGTGCTTTTCCTCCAATTGCTTTAGAGACATTATGTAATTAAATTCTCAGCATTCTTGGGGAAATAAGCTAACTCCTTATTACAAACAAGGATATTAGTTCAGAGGCAATAGAAACATTTTCAAATATAGCCTTCAATTTTAAAGCTAGAAATTGGAGCTGAGCAAGTCTGAAGATCAGGCGGTATGGCACTAAAATTACCAGTCATTTTTGAAAGCTATGGTATAAAATGTACTACCCTTGGTCACTGAATTAGCTGGGGTGAGAAATAGGATTGAAAATCCAGTTTTGATTTTTCAGGCTGAGAGTGAGATACTGAAATCTTTCTTTCATGTAGATAGATTCTGCAATCTGTATTGAGGCAAAACGCCATCTGCCTTTGACTGAGTATACAGTCAGGCACTGTAGAGTGCTTCCATCACTTCCTATCTTTGGATAACACAAGAAGCTTTCTGATGAATAGTCTTAAAGCACAATCATGCTCAAACTATAAGTCAGCTCTCAAGCCAAAACTCACTGACTCTTTTTTTCTTGCAGGAGCGTACTGGAGAATATGAAGGACAGCAGGAGAACAAGCTGATGTCCCATACACAGAGTGAGGCTTCTCTATTTTCTAAATAGAAAGCAAAAAGAGACAACATACGTCTGGAAGTTTGACCTCCACCTGAAATCACTGTCCCTCTGCATGACCAATTTTGACAGTGACAGACAGAGGGAAAGCACTGCCTTTTGTGGAAGCAGAGGCACAGGGTGTCACCTTCCTATTCCTCATCCTCCTGGGAACACCAATGAACCAGACTGAAATCAAGGGCCAGATTACTCCCTGCTGGCTGAGCTGCACATTATCCCTTCACTTACCTCTTCTTCTTCCCCAACAGCTCCATTTCCAATGCCCTCTGTTTCCTCTTTCCTTCTCTTTTGTCTCCTTGTTCCTGTCACAGCCCATCACTTCACAATAGACAGGCTGTGTTTCCTGACACTGTTGTTCCCCAAACCTGCCCATCCCTGGGCTCTTGCCACCCTCTGTTTTCTTACTTCTTCAAAGTTCTTCTTGAGATCTTTTCCAATATGCTAAAACTGGTTGTAACTAATGCTGTCATTGTAGTCAAGTGCCACCTTCATAATCCTTGACTTCTTGGATTTCAGCGTTATGGCAGCTGGCTTGAAATACTATCTTCCTTTTGTTTTCACAGTTCAATCCACTACTGTCTCATCTCCTACATCTCAATATTTATTTAGATCTCTATTCAGAAAACAAACGAATGCATTTCTGTTCAGGGCAACAATGAATCATATGCTCATATGCTTAAATAATGTATTGAATAAAGATGCTTTTCTGACCCAGAGCCCAAGCAGCTGTTTGGATGTTCCTATTCACTATTCTTGCCGTTGGGATCATTAATTCATTGTTTTGCACAATAATCTTTTGGTATTTCATCTTTAAGAAATCTCTCTGCTCCTATCCGGTTGCCCTCTACCCAACACAAATTTCAGACAGACTTACTCACACATCTCTGTATGTACCATTACTGATTTACTCTTTTAATAGTCAAAATTTAAATAGGCCTTCTTCCTTAAGACCTCATTTTCTTTCCTTCACTTTCCTTTATAAAGGATGTTTACTTGTTCCAAGTCACCCTGTGGGTGCATTCTCAGTCAGAAATCATTATTTATTGTACTTGAGACTATAATAAAACAGACAAGATGATGTTCATCAGTGTTGATTATCATGAGGCTGTTTATCATTTTCTAGTGTTTCTGTATTATATCACTCTTTTCTGCCTAGTTCTGCACTGTAGGCATGTTTTAGGCAAACAGCCTCTGGCCTAAACCTTATACTCTACATTGAAGCACACCATTACATAAGATAACAGACACCAGTACAGGCTGGTGTAAAGCCGTTCCATGCTGTAAAGCAGTACCGTGGAGAAAGACCTTGGAGTTCTGGTGGACAGCAAGTGCTGCATGTTCCAGCAATGTGCCCTTGTGGCCAAGAGAGCCAATGGCATCCTGGGATGCATCAGGAAAAGTATGGCCAGTAGGTCTAGGGAGGTTCTTCTCCCCCTCTGCTCTGCCCTTGTGAGACCACATCTGGAGTACTGTGTCTGGTTTTGGGATCCCCAGTTCAGGAGACACAGGGACCTGCTGGAGACAGTCCAGTGGAGAGCCACGAGAATGACTGGGGGACTTGAGCATCTGCCCTACAAAGAAAGACTGAGAAACCTGGGGCTGTTTAGTCTGGAGAAGACTGAGATGAGATCTCATCAATATCTGAAGGGTGGGTGTCAAGTGGATGAGGCCAATCTCTTTTTGCTGGTCAGCAGCAATAAGACAAGGAGTAATGGCTACAAACTGAAACAGAGACAGTTTCACCTTAACATGAGGAGATAGTTCTTTACATTGAGGATGACGGAGCACTGGAGCAGGCTTCCCAGAGAGGCTGTGGAGCCTCCTTCTCTGCAGAATTTCAAACCCTGCTTGGATGTGTTCCTGTGTGAACTGCCCTAGGAGATCCTGCCTTGACAGAGAGGTTGGACTCAATCTCTGGAAGTCCTTTCCAACCTCTAAAGTTTTGTAATTCTGTGAACTCTTTCAGCTCCATGCTAAGGGATGCAATCCTGTTACAATTGCAGGGTTTGAAGTCTGTTTTCACTCTCTGCTGCTTTTTTTTTTTTTTTTTCTCTTCTTCTTTTTGTGGGTTTTAATATGCATGCGGAGTAAGGATGGGTTGGCAGTAATGGTACATGGTGGGAACTAAACATCAGGTGTTTCGAATCCTGCTGAAATCAGGTAGTGGTTCTGCTCCCTTCAATAGGCTTTAGACTGTGCCTCAAGAGAGTGAGGCAAGCACTTTGAGAAAGTCTAACTAACCATCCAAGGCAGCTAGATTGCCAGCAAATGCAAAGGATGAGGAAGGTTCTTGGCTTTGCTTTGCTTCCTGCAGTGAGGTATAGATATGCTTAATGGGTGCATGCAGTACACAATATCACCTGCATGGCAAAACCCACTATGATGGAGAGCAGTAGATCTGTGTTAGCTTGAATGCAGGTCAAAGTGAATTAATCGAGCCCCTTGGACAGAAGCTGTCTTGCAAGGAGCCAGCATCTTAATGACTTTCTGCACCACAGTGTCATCAGCCTTTCCTTCGGTTTGGGAAAGGTGACTGACAATGGTAGTATGAAGGCTTCCATAGTCTTACTCACTGTGTGTTCCCTGTTGGTGCGAAGGTCATGGATAAAGTTTTAGATATATGGCAAGAGATTTAAAGATGCCACTCTGGAGTGGAATCTCGATTACTTTTTAACAAAAAAAAACAAAACCAACCAACCAACCAAACCCCGAAGTGTAGATTATATAACAAGAGTATAATCTAAGTGCTAATAAAAACTGTAAACACCATTGCCATCTTGTGGCTTAAAGTTGCTTCAACAGACTTTTAGGACCAGCTTATGCCCTCCCTCCGATGTTCTGTAAACATAACACATTTTCAATTAAATAGGCGAATCAAAGTGGCACAACACAGAAACAATGTCCAGAGCTGCACATCAGAATCAATTACAGGAGTGGAGAATCAATCCTATTTGTCTGGAAGGGCTAACCACGTGGCCAGCCATCAGAAGCTGAAAGCACACATCATTATTGAATGAAATAGCAGCAGGCAAATTTTGTTCTATTGAAAGAAAAGAGCATTCTGCAAGAATAAAACTTTTGGACGAGTCTCTCTCTCTCTCTTTTTTAAAAATTTTGTAATAAAATAAAGTAATTACTCATGTATAAAGCCTGCACCTGATATGATTAAAAAAAAAACAAAACAAAACAACAAAAACAACTGCTTAGATTCCAGAGGAGTGAAACATACTGCTTTTTAAAATGAGTTCAGTATTGTGTAATATTAAATACAGAGTCCTCCAGGTGTACACTTTTGCAGGAATTACAGTTTGATTCCTTCTTTATTTTCCGGTTTCATAGTTGCCTCTGCAACTGGTACTCTGTGCACTGTTAGAAATAGGATAAAATATTAAACAGTGAATCCTGTCCTAGATCAGATGAGTGGTCTATGTCTTTTGCACATGAAGTTCATTCGATATTTAATATTAAATGATTGATTTACAAAGAATTTAATTTTTTTAAATTTAAAATTTAAAATAAATTTAAAGAAACTATGCCAGAACATCAGATTTCTTTTCTTATATTTGGTGGCTAAGAGCTAATGAATTGAAGCAGGCAGAAAAACAATGAGTTGTGATTTTTCAAGATCCTTCTCCTGCTCTGTGCTTCTCAGACCTGAAACTCACAAGATATTTTTCAGTCTTAGAGGGAGACACTGGACATGGGATGGCTAGTAGCCTTGTGTTTATGACCTATTGACAGAACTTTTTACAATCATAGCTTGGTATACAGGGCTCCAGAGCTGCGAGTAACAAACATGTTGCCTTTGTCCCAGAGAGGGATAAGGAATCTGGGGAAAGAGCTGACAGGGCTCAATGATAGGGCTTTAAACTAGATTTGAAGGAGGAATGGGTTATTAATCTCATGCCTGCTTGTGGCACACAGTGGGGCAGCACAGCAGGGGCAGAGGGATGGAGTATTAGTAAGGGCTCTCAACTTGTTGCCTTGGGGCAAGCCAGGGGCAATGCAGCAAGACACTGCAAGGGAATCAATGGGGATTTGCCCTAAGGATGACACGGTTAGCCCAGCTGAAGTGCCTCTGTGCAAATGTCACTGTGCTGCTGGAAAGCCGTGACACAGTGGCTGTTACCGAAACCTGGTGAGATGATTCCTATGACTGGAATGTAGGGATAGATGAGTACAAGCTCTTTAGGAAGGACAGTCAGAGCTGGAGGGGAGGAGGTGTTGCCCTCTACATCAGTGATGTAGAAATCAGTAGAGCTCCACCTGGAAAGGGTGATGCTAGTTGAGAGCTAGTTGAGACTGTATGGGTTAAGATTAAAGGGAAGACAGAGGAAGGTGATGTTACAGCAGGGGTCTGTTACAGGCCACCTGACCAGCATAACCAAGCAGATAGAAGTGTCTTGATGTTCATAGGCCCTGGTCTTTGTGGAGGATTTCAATCACCATGACATCTGCTGGAGGGACAACAGTCTAGGCATGGGAGTCCAGGGAAGTCCCCACTGGCTGGAAAAGGTGAACCATAACCCCCATTTTTAAAAAGGGAAAGAAAGAACAGCCAGGGAACTGTAGACCAGTGAGTCTGACATCTGTGCCTGGTAAGATCATAGAGCAGATCTTCCTGAAGGCACTACTGAGACAGGAGAATAGTGAAGAGGTAATTTGGTACAATCTGCATGGCTTCACCAAGGGCAAAACTGGTGGCCTTCTATGACAAAGTCACAACATCAATAGACAAGGGGAGATCAGCTGATGTCATTTATCAAGACCCAAGCAAAGCCTCTGACACTGTCCCACATGACTTACTGGTCTCCAAACTGATAAAGTATGGGTTTGATGGGTGGACCATTTGGTGGATAAAGAACTGGCTTGATGGCTACACCCAAAGAGTGGCTGTCAATGGACCCATGTCCAAGTGGAGGCCAGACTCAAGGATCAGTACTGGGACCAGTGTTGTTTAACATCTTCATCAGTGAGATGGACAAAAGCATTGAGTGCACCCTCAGCAAGTTTGCTGATGGCACCAAGCTGTGTAGTGCAGCTGACGTACTGGAGGGAAAAGATACAAATGAACCTTGACAGATTGGAGAGGTGGGCCCAAGCCAGCCTCATGAATTTCAACAAGACCAAGTGCAGTGTCCTACACCTGGGTCAGGGCAATCCCAGGCACCAATATAGACTGGGCAGTGATGGGCTTGAGAACCCTCTGAAGAAAAGGGCTTGGGGATGCTGGTGGATGAGAAGCTCAACATGAGCCACCAGTGTGCACTTGCAGCCTAGAGAGTGAACCAGATCCTGGGCTGCATCAAGAGAAGTGTGGCCAGCAGGTTGAGGGAGGTGATTCTCCCCCTCTGCACCGCTCTTGTGAGATCTTACCTGGAGAACTGTGTCCAGTTCTGGAGCCCCTGTTACAAGAAAGATACGGGCATACTGAAACATGTCCAGAGAAGGGCCACAAGGATGATCAGAAGGCTGGGTGGAGCACTTCTCCTATGGAGACAGACTTAGAGAGTTGGGGCTGTTCAGTTTGGAGAAGAGAAAGCTCTGAGAAGACCTTACTGTGGCTTTCCAGTTTCTCAAGGGAGCCTACAATAAATCTGGTGAGAGACTTTTTAGGGTGTAGAGCAGTGATAAGACTAAGGGGAATGGATCCAAGCTGGAGGAGAGTAGATTTAGATTAGCTGTCAGGGAGAAGTTCTTCACCATAAGGGTAGTGAGACACTGGAACAGGTTGCCTAGTGAGGTGTTAGGAGCCCCATCTCTGGATGCTTTTAAGGCCAGGCTGGATGTGGCTCTGGGCAACCTGATCTAGTGGAGGGTGTCCCTGCCCATGGCAAGGGGGTTGGACCTGAATGATCTTTGGGGCCCTTTCCAACCTTGACAATTCTGTGAAAATCATAAAGTTCAAATATGAGGCATTTTGATCTGTTTGCAATTCCACTTTTGCAGTACTTTTGCTTGGGAAAACATTGAAACCCTTTTCAGAATTCATCCAAATTTATGCACATTCTGAACTCTCTCTTTACATATCTATGATTAATGTGAATATCTTTATGATTTCTTAGCCCAAACCCTGTAGATCACACCCATTTGATTGATGTAGAGCCGTGAATTTACCTTGCTCTTTGGAGAGAAATGCTGTGACTGTGCCATGTAGTACTAACACTTGTGAATGTGAGCCTGATGATGAATAGAGTATAGCATCTGAAATGTACAATGTACATTTTCTTGCAGAAAATATTTGAATTGGTGATATTAGTTTACATGTGAATGCTACAGAGATTCTTGCTATGGGCACAAGTTGTGTATTTCTCTGGGAAGGCAAGGTTTAGGTCACTTGTGGGGTGTAGGTTACATTTTTGTTCTACAATGGCCTCCTCAGGCTGCAGACACCATGGCAGGCAAAGAATACATTGTCTAGATTGAAACAAGTCTCATCATCAAATATAAAACTGTACCGGCTATGACAGCACCTGCTGCCTCTAGTGTGACACCTAAGCTCAACGTACAAACACGTCAAACTTTCAATAAGGTGGCCACCATAGCCAGCTGCTAGAATTTGTCAAAAAGGAAGGCATTGCCCTACTGTCCTCCATGTCAGCCTCGTTGCAGCATGTCCTCTTCCTCTGGCTAAGGAAAAGGAAAAAAATGGTTTGGTTGCTAGACTGTGTGCTTTTTTAGGGAGATACAAATTATAGATCCTCCCTTAGTAAATATTTCTGTCCGCTACATACAGTAAAACAGTTCTATTAGAAAATCTGAGAGAGATTACTTCACAGTGCATCAGAAGCCAGTGGCCAGAATGTGCTCCTGGGAGTTAGACGTTGTAAATCAACATAGGGAAGGATATACATAAATCTCTCTCATTCCACTCTTCCTTTCTTCTTCCTTGCTGTGTTTAAGGCCTGGTCTGTAAGATACCTTTTAGTAAGCCGTCAGCTCTTGCCGATGAATTCTCCTGAGGCTAGAGCTTCTGGTCTATGAATGCATTGAGAACGATCAACATCAGAAGCTTGCTTTCTTGGAACTGAGATCTTCTGGCACTATGCAGACATTGATTGTAGGTTTGAAGAATCTTCTTTTTTTTTCTTCTTTTATCAGTTAGTTCCTTCACAGACCACCTCTACCTAAACAAATATGCAAACCTTTAAAAACTACTGCTTGTTGGACTTTATCCACCCCCATTGCGCTATTTCAAATGTTTTCATCAGTCTCTCTAAGAATACAAATACTGCGCACGCAGTTTGCACAGGTACACAGGAGACAGGTTGCTGAAATTCACACTGTAGTTATGGACATAAAACTTAAATGGATTTTGCCTGACATTCCACTACACATTGCTAAGAGATACTACACATACAAATTCAAAAAGGGGTGAAAAATTGTAGGTTATGGACTAGGCTGTTAGACTGCAAATGTGCGATCTGGACTACAGCCTGCAATTTTTGGTTCAATTTTTGAAAGCAGCACATAACTATAAAATCCCACGAGCAGATCAGAAAAGAGACTGTAATTCAGAGCCACTCTTATGCTCTAGTTACTTTCAGTCTCAGCTCTGTTGGCTGGAGTACAGAGAGGAAAGAGGAGCTATTCCACAGCTCTTACCCATTGCAAGGCATCTCTCATATATTGTAATATTTATAATAACCCTCAGTCATTTCATTGTCTCTGTCTCTGGCCTCTTTGCCTAAACAGGTCCTGGGAAGGCGGAGTCTGTAGCACAACAGCATAACAGGTCTCCTGACCACAGGAGACAAATACCAATACAGTTCTAGGGTATTACATTAATACTGGTCAATATTCAGACATCACCCAGTGCTATCTTGCATTTACAGAATTATAGAATAGTAGAATGGGTGGAGTTGGAAGCGATCCCTGAGATCATCTAGTCTAATCCACCTGACAAAGCAGGGTCACCTAGGGCAGGCCACGCAGGAGCTCACCCAGGTCTTCATTCAATTAGACATACATTAACTCCTGCACATGCTGCTAGAGGTTTAATCCTAGGAATCTGATTGCAGGTTTGAACCACCTGCTTGTTTGACACACCTGTTCCTGATGTCTTCAGATGAAGCTATTAGCCCAAAACTGCCTGTGTGTTTATTTGTTTGTTTTGGAGGCGTGTTTCTGGGTTTGTTTGGTTTTGGTTTTGGTTTTACCTGTAATGCTGCCCATTTTCTTGGGAAAAGATCCTTGAAAGATGTATAAATACTTAGCCCTCAGGGCTTTGTTGGAGCCAAACCCTCCATCGTTCTGCTCACACCCATCAACTCCCGGACCTGCAACAGGAGGAGGAGAGCAGGGGTTTGAACTAATTTGGCAGGATTTTATGCCCTACCGGGACAAGAAGTACATGCAAATTTCACTAATATGTACGTGTGTTACTGTTTAAACTGGTTACTTACCATTTCAGAGTATGTGCATTAACTTATTATTTCAGAATATTATTTCAGAATATATCTCTTTACACTTTCTTTAAATCCTTTCCCTTTCTTTCAGCTGGATGAGTATCATCCTCTGCTTTTGTTGATTTAGATATAATTCTGCTGCTAACCCAGTGCTACAAATTTTTGATGATTTCCTTGGGAAGAATGACTGTTTAACTTGGCATATTCAAGGCAATAAGGATTTTGGGCACATTTTCTGTATGCAATAGTTCATTGCTGTCCAATATAATGTATTAACCATTATTTCTGACATTAATATACAAGTGAGAAAAGCAGAAACATAGTTGGTTATTTTCAGTATGATCTCATCTACCTAGCCTAAAAATATGGCAATGCCAGTCCACCTTTTCACACTGGCAAGCTACTGATTCACCTCTGATGTATGTGGGGGGAAAAAAAATGTGGCTTCAAGTTAGAGGGCAAGCTGAATGGGCTATGCTAGCTAACGGCAGTCCAATGTACATGAAAGATATTAATTGAAATTTCATTATTATACGTTCAAAGGACATTATCTTGCACTGTGGAATGAAACTCAAACTGAAGCTCTGATGACATTTTAATCCCTTTGCTAGTTATAATATTACTGAACCATAAGGATTTTTTGTTTGTTTGTTTCAGCTTTAAACAAGTGGAATGTTTTAAAAATAAAATTATTCAAATGTGTTGAGTACAGATTGCTGTAGCTGTAATACTGTCCTAAGATTCTGGTACTGTCTTAAGAAACCACATACCTAATGCTCATGAGAATTACAGTAATACACACTTCTGTAAGAAAATAGCTAAAAATAAATTTATTAAAAATGTAATTGCATCTGGTCTGTACAGAGATAAAAAGTTGTAAGAAGATGTTCATCAGTTCAGAAAAATAAAAAAAAGTAGCTATATGCAGTAGAATTAAAAGGAATCAGTCAGTGATATCTGAATCAGATTAGAAAGGAGTTATGCCTTTGTTGCAGGTCATACATTCAGGTCTAGTAAATATAGGCTACCTTTGAAACTAGGACAAAAGGAGCTCCTCCAAAACACAGAGAAAAAAAAAATCTTTAAAATGCTGGCATTTTATAAGCCTTTTACTGTGTGTTTTAGAAATGTACAAAACTTAATTTCTTTCTCAAAAAAATAACAGATTTTTCATCAGGTTCCTGGAAAGGTGCCATTTTGAAGCCCAAATGTTTTTTCTTCCCTCTTTATACCAAACAAATAATTAAATATTTTTCTTCCCTCCCCCATCCTACCCAGGATAGTTCAGAATTTTGTTGAGTAAAATATGGTCACTTTTGTGCCAATTTGAAAAAGATCCAGTTTTCACATAACTATTTTTTGTTGTTAATTTAAAAAAAAAAAAATTTTTTTTGGTTGCATCTGATCCTGCCATAGAATTTGGAAATGTGTGAACTTGCCTTTCCAATT
>VWZI01002853.1:297310-342367 GCA_013396835.1 Psilopogon haemacephalus
ATTTCAATAGCTAATCTGTTTCATAAGCCTCAGGACTTTTTTTTTTTTTTTTTTTTTGTGAGCAGAAGATGTTCAGTATATGACATAAAATAAGGAAAATGCCCTGGCTGCATCAAAGGTCTATTTATTTAACATTTCAAGACTCTTGACACCCAGAAAGCAATACAAATGTCTACCTGGCCAGACACAATTCTTATGCCAACTGCCTCTCACACACAATATATGTATGCAGGCTTTCACTAGCTGTTTGGAAGAAGTT
Source organism: Psilopogon haemacephalus (assembly GCA_013396835.1). Classification (NCBI taxonomy): domain Eukaryota; kingdom Metazoa; phylum Chordata; class Aves; order Piciformes; family Megalaimidae; genus Psilopogon; species Psilopogon haemacephalus. The sequence goes on from VWZI01002853.1 coordinate 297,570, forward strand.
GCTACTGCCTCACATAAAAGCCTCTCACTACCTCTTATCAAATTACAAAAACACAAGTAGACTGTCTTTTAAAAAAGAGAGAGATATATACTGGTGCATGCTATATTAACTCTGAGTTCTGTGGGTTAGTCTCCCTCTTTTTTTTTTCTTGTTTTGTTTTGTTTTGTTTTTCCTAGTGAACATAAGACATTGTGGAATGCTGAATATTGTCCAAGTCTAAACAAATTACTAGAAGTATCAATGACATTAAATTGTTCTTCTGTAAAATGGGTGTAGGATCAAAAGCAATACAAATAGAAACCTATCACTTTGCTTAGGTAAAAAAAAAGTCAATTATAGTCAATCAAAAGTGTTCTTCATTGAAAGGATTTAGCTGCTGAAACTAAGTCACAGTTTGGAGAAGGGATTTCCAGAAACCATTGATGTTTAAATGCAGTTTTGGCTATCAGCCTGTATCTCTTTCAAAAGTTTTTTTTTTTCATTGAAAATGTAAAGACATCACCAATAAACCATTACGTTGTGTTATGCCATCATCTCTTCTATGTATGATACTTACTCTATCTACCTCTAAAAAAGATTTTAAAGGCAGAAAATGTGGCTCAGTGCTAAGTGTTGTCCTGTACTGGAAGAGATCGACTTGGTTCTTATTTTGTCCCGGGATTGCTGTCTGGTCTTGGAACAGTCACTTAAGTTCTGTGGTCTGGTCTTCCTTCTTAACAGGTGCTAAGCTCTCAAAAGGTGGTAAAAGATGTTTGCACTTATTGCTTTGAATCACAGCTGGTGCCACATTTGTCTTGCTGTGACATGTATAAACATTTTCTTGACCCTTCAGCTAACAGCCTATATATTTAGAATCGTAGAATCATAGAATAGTTTAGGTTGGAAGGAACCTCAAAGGTCATCCAATTCCAACCCCTCTGTGCCATAGGCAGGGACACCTCCTACTAGAACAGGTCATTCAAGGCCTCATCCAACCTGGCTTTGAACACCTCCAGGGAGCCTCCCTTTGCAAGCCGTTCCAGTGTCTCACCACCCTCTCTGTGAAGAACTTCCTCCTAAAATCCCGTTTAAATCTCCCTTCTTCCAGTTTAAACCCATTACCCCTCATCCTGCATTACAAGACCTAGTAAATAGTCCCTCTCCAGCCCTTCTGTAGGCCCCTTTCAGATACTGGAAGGCTACTACAAGGTCTCCTTGAAGCCTTCTCTTCTCCATGCTGAAGATCCCCAACTCTCTCATCCTGTCCTCATAGCAGAGGTGCTCTGACCATCTTTGTGGCCCTCCTCCGGACTGGCTCCAACAGTTCTATGTCCTTCTTGTAGTGGGGGCTCCAGAACTGCACACAGTACTCCAGGTGGGGTCTGAGGAGAGAAAAAGAGCATCCCCTCCCTTGCCCTGCTGGCCATGCTTCTCTTGATAGAGCTCACCGCCTAAAGCAGGACATTGAAATATACTCTTCTCTACACATTTTCTTTAGAAGCTCTTCATCTTGCACTAGCAAAACAGCAAGAAAAATTATGATTGTATGGGTTTTTCCCTCATTTGCTTATAAACTAAGGTTTTCCTGAGAAAACTTTTCTGTCAAAATGAAAGCAAAATTTTTAACCAATATACTGAAAATGCTTCTAAGTTTGTCTGTGCATAAAAGTATCTTAGATTAAACGGCAGTGTTATCAGCCCTTCCTGAAGGTGAAACGTTGTTATGCATCTCATCAGCAGATTGGCAGTCTCCTCTTTCTGACGACAGAAATGTCTTGTTTTCAAATCAACCAGGCAGCAAAGCCACTAATGGAGGAGCATTTTTCTTGCAGGTTGGCTTTTGTGGATGTGGGAGCAGTTATACGCTTAGAGCAGCTGACAAAAATTGAAAAAAGGTCAAATAATTAGGCAGTGTGTGCAGGATGCAGCCTTCCATGCATTTTATAATACTTGTTGACTACTAATATCAGCTGTGGTTGAGCAATGCTTGTAGTTAACAACATGGCAACATTACCTGTTAGACAGGTATCACTAGTAGCTATATTTGTTAGTGTATAGCCATGGTAAGGACTGACTCTTAAGAGATGTTTTAATTGTATTTTAGCCAATCTATCCAGTTGATAAATAACTGCCTTTTCCAACTTTTAAAATACTACATCAAATGAAGGTAGTGGATTAAGCATTGCCACTCTGCTGCTAATGAAGTTTCGGTACATGCACTTCTGTAAATTTTTAGCTCATACATTGTTAAAAGAAACTTTTCCAATGTTTCTCCTGAATCTCCTTCTGAAATACATTACTGTGAAAAAGAGGGGGCAGCAGATTAATTAGTGAGTAAGTGAACCAGTTAATTAATATTACAATTAAATCTGCCTGAGGTATGCTTATAGCATCCTCGGCACTTTTCAAGTAATGAAAAAGTGTTTGCTTTCTCACTACTTCTGAAAGCTCCACTGAAAATGTGGCTTGTCTGAAACAATGCCCATGTGAAGTCGGTCAGAATGAGGTAGACAAGTGAGTTACCATGGTGTCAGAATTATTTTGTGTCCTATGATAGGACTATTCTTCTTCTGTTCACAGGACTGAAATAGAATGGAAAATTTGTAATTATATACAATATGCTGCCAAGAGATCAACTTTGTTGCTTTTGGCAATCACTAATGATTTTTTATTTTGCAAGAGCAGCATAATGTTTTACTTCTGCCCCCATTTTTCATAAAAAGTTAATTTGCATACATATCTGCAAGAGTGAACCATGTTACTATGGGGGAAAAAACCCTTTAAGAATCACCTGGAATAGAGAAAAATCACACTAGTTAAAAACTGGAAGAAAAGGTGAAATAAAATCATATAACACATCTCAGGCCCAAGACTTAATGCTGAAAAAAAGCTTTGTCTTTACCCAGATGGTAAAGGATGATCTTGTTTCATCTGTCTAGTTTCCACAATATCATCTGAGGGCTAAATCCACATATACGAGCTAATATCAGCAGTAAACTAGGATCAGTACTGAGATACAACGGCAAACATGGTTGGTGCTGTCCCCAGTGTGGTCCCCAATGTCCATGTCCAGCACAGCCTGAGCCTGGCATTTACTGGGATTTGATTGCAGCAAATGTTGCAAATAGTTCTTAGATTGCCACCTTCCAAGAAATAGTCACTATAAGCCTGGGGCTGGGAGCAGCCACTCTCCTGTCCCTGGAGGATAGCACTTTAAATTAGATCCCATCATCACCACACAGACCTTGGCAGATAGCATCATCAGCAATGTTAGTACACCTAACATCGTACTAACAAGATTGCAACAGTCAAAAGCTTGATCAACATAGTCTGGTACCAGTGTCAGACCCAAATAGGTTTCCGAACTTTCAGAAGGATACAGTCTGGGCCCAAAGGGATTGCTGTCTGTCTGTCTATCTATGAGCTGGAATGAAAATCACTGGAGAAAAGGAAGAACAGTGGGCTTGGCAGCCTCAGGAAGGTTACTGTCTTTCACATATGTCGGTGGCAGAGGATTTTAACAAACAGATGAAGACACCCTTGTCTGCTCTTCAGTTGAGAATTGTGGTAAAGGGACAGTAATTCCTCCATTTGCCTTTCCCCCCCCTTTTATTTTTAAGCAGGAGCAAACACTGTACGTATTTTTCTTGATATTGGTCAGTAGAGATTTGGGAACTACATTGGTGAATCCACCAGCCAGCACACTCAGGTCCAGCACTTGTGCTCCCACTGGTGCAGCTTGGGAGACATCACATGGCTACAGTACATCCACTCAGGAGCCATATCCAGGTATGCTGTAACACTGACATAGCATAAGTGCACTCATGCCTATCCTGGCATAAGAACTTTATGGCTCCAAAATCTGTTCAATCCTTGGACCTGTACCAGTGGCAAGGCAGTAACTGGCCAGGGCTTTACTGCTGAAGAGCCTCTCTTTTCTCAGAACAGTAAATAGATCCTGCTCATAAAATGCATTTCTGAATTTGTCCTTATTTCTTTTATTTTTCATGATGCTTACATAAAAACAGGTAAGCAGATGTATTAATGTGGATCTTAAACTATTTTAATACCTTAATTATCATTATTTGGAATATTTTTGTACTCCACATGAACATCTGAAATGTAGGTGTGAACAATTGGGTAGAGCAAGACTGAATTATTCTCATTACACTACTTCCATCCACTGCATCTGAAAGGCTGCCACAATTGTGACTAGAACTATGCACAAGTCAGCAGCTACATAAGAGGAGATTTAAAACAAACACACAAACAAAAAAACCCACAACAATGAACAAACAAAAAAAAAAGCAAGATAATTTGAAGACCTATCTAGAAAAAAAATCCTTGAAATTTCTACACTTTTTGCTTTCATCATATGAAGCAAAATGCCAACTGTCTACTTACAGTTTGAGTGACATTACAGGACCTTCTCCCAGTATTTAGTCCTATGATCAGCTCATTTTCCAATGCTGATCCCTGTAACGGTAGGATATGAATGCAAGATATGAATTTGAAAATTAATATACTTCATTAATATTGTTATTCAGAAACTTGATAACAATATTTTTAATAATAATAATAATAATAATAATGAGTTCTTTGCACGGTCATGAAAACATCATACAGAGAGAGATAAAAAGGGAATCTGGAACACTTAAGAACATAACTAGCAACAATATAACAAATATAAAACTTGAAACTGGAAAGAGATTTTTTTCATTTCTTTGCACCTCTTGCCCACCTTGGGGCTAGAGAGGCCCCTTTCTGCTGCTAAGGCAGAAGGTACTCAGCTTAAGAATTTACAGGATCATGCTAGAGATTTCCTGAGAGGCTTTTGGGTGTTTACTCACAAAGGGGTCTCTCTGGATTACCGGGGTTGCATTATAGTATCAGACAATGCTCTCGCCAGTGGAGGGGCTGCTGTCAGTGGTTTCAAAGCTGTTCGAGGCTTTGGAGTTCCCCCAGACTCTTTTCTCAGGAAGCTGGGTGTATAGCACAGTCTCTGACCTGGTTGCTCTTGATTCCCAATAGCTGGAGACTCGCGAGGGGTAGACAGAATGCAATGAGTTGGCATCACTGACAGCACGCAGAAGAAAACAATGGCAGTAGCAGCAGGCACGAATACAATGGCAGAGCTGAGCAGAGCTAGCAGAGAGCCTCCTGTTACCTGCTCATCTCCTTTTATCAATGCAAGCCCGAGATTAATGGGCCTTTGGACCAGGATAGCCAGTTAGCCAGGCCTCCCCATATTAGGTAAAACCAGGGCATTTGTTTTTCCTGCTTGTGGTTGCTTCTCCCATCACAAAAGGTGGGGAAGCAGGGGAACATGTCTGGGCAAGCCAGGCCATGTCCAGGCCTATTTAGACCCACCACTACAGTCCGTCTTTTCACTGGGATTTCACTCCAGCTATCAGAACGAAGCAGCTTGCCTTCCAAATGGTGAATGAGGCAGTGGTGAGACCTCCACATTTTAGTAAGAATTTCCCCTCAATCCTCCCTTTTTATTGAGATCCCAGAACCTAAAAGATCTTGCAAAAAGGAGGAGCAAGACCTGCGGAAATAACTTCTTTCTGAGCAAAGGCCCTTCATGCACCTTTCCTGGGCTCATTGACATGGAGGAGAGGGCATAGTAGTCCTGTGAGCTGCCTCCTGAACTTATGGTTTCCGAGGGCCCCTCTGTCCCCTCTCCTGGGGCCCATCCCCAGTGCTCCAGGTTCAGCAGGGAAGGCACAGTGATTTCCTTCAACAATATGGAGACCGAATGTGCTGTCTTTAGTTGTACTGCCAGTTCTGTCATGGAATATTTTTATCTGAAATTACTTCTCTTGGTCTCTGTTCTGCTGGTTCTCCTCTGCTGCTTGTGCTGACACCGCAAGGTCTTTGGGCTAGGGTGTGATTTAGAAATGTTTGGACTATACTCAGCATGATGAAGCTACTTGGAATTCCATCACAAGATTTTTTTCACCCTAACTTTCCTCTTCTTCTAATAAGGAGTCAGGAGATTTGCCTTCCAGTCATTGTTTTCTAGAACCCTGGATATAAAGAAATATGCTTGGATACATGATTTTCAGATTTTATTATTTTTTATAGATTGCTGTATACTGAGTGGACTTATCCTTCTTCCTTAGTCATCTGTCAGAATAAGCAGGAACTGGCTGTTTGGAAACTATTTCATGTATTCTCACTACTTGGCTAATGTTCATATTTTAGCACTATATTAAAAATAAATGTACAATTTATGACAAGTGAAGGTGTGAATGACTTAATCAATGCCGTTATTGGTTTCACTGAAAGTGAAATCAAATGTTCAGTCAAACTGAACACCTTGGAACCTAATCCTGCAGACTTTTTTTTCATGTTGAAAACACTGGGGAATTTAATATAAGCCCTTCATTGTCAGAAACCTACATTTCCATTGCAAAAAACATTGCAAGACTGCTACTGGCAATTAAATCTGCTCTTTGCCTGGGATAAAGTCTTAATATAAATTGTTTAAACCAAATCAGTTTAAAATAAATGTTTGAAGGAACAAGGACAGGAAAAACATATTTGATGATGCATCCAAAGAACAGATAGGGTGCATCTGAGACATCTTTGTGCTGTGTCAACAAAACAGTACGGCTAGAATGTGCGCAAAATACAATTCACAACTAAGGCAACTACTTACTTTGTAGGTCAGTGTAGCCATACATGATTTTCACATCCACCAGTCCACGGCACTAGCAATTAACTTAATGCATCTGGTAAAGTAGATCTTTTACTCCTGCATGTTCCATAGGAGGGTTTTTTGTATATTGAAGTTTTTTTGTTAATTATACATTTATGTTCTTGGAAGTATAATTACATTATGGAAATATAAAATGGCTATAAATATTCTTTGATTTAGCTAAGGAGGAAATGGCTAGTCAGTTGAAAATAGGTTTTTACATAAGCGACAGCTTTGAAAGAAATAGTTTTTTTATTAACGCAAACAGTCAAAGCGTCTGAAAATCATCCCTCTGTTGTAAATTACAAACTATTGTAACTACCTATACGGATTCTAACACACCCTTAGTGTGTGAACACTGATGAGAAGCATTTTTGCATATGACATTTAAAGCATTTGATTAAGGGAAAGAGATAATTAAAAGTTAATAGAAGTGTTGGATTTCCATTTGTGCATTCTATGTTTTATAATTGCATTAGTGTTATACAAACGTATTTTGCCATTTCTAAGTATTAGTACTGTCCAGATTATTAAGATTAAAAATATTTTAAAATATCTCTTGAAGCATGTTTCTTAATATAAAAGCCTAAATATATTCAGAGGTAGTTTTATTTGTTACTGTAGTGCCCTTATCAGCACAGAGTTAGAACATGACTAAAAGGTATCTATGAAAAGGATATGGTCAGGTGTGTCCTGATGCAGCGAATGTTAATACGCTTTCAGCAGAAGCACATTATGCTTTTATTTCTGACTGTACACTGAATTATTTACACCTTCAAGGCAGCTGATTGAACTGCAACATCAGTCAATTAGCAAATCAAAAATTTATATGATTCCAATTTAGCGTGGAGTCCTTCTCTCACTTTTTTTTTTTCTTTTTAGATTTTCACCCTGACAGTGACAAATTACTCCTCTGCTGGCTGAGATTGGAAATTAAAAGCATTTAGAGTTGCTCATGCATTTATGCTAATGAGAACTTCTGATATGATTTGCATGCAAAAGAGGACAATCTGAAAGCTCATCAGTTTTTCATGCTTCTGCATTTTGATGTAGTAGGATTTTTTCTGTTTTCTGCAGAGCAGAAAAAAATTTCTTGGGGAAACAATACTCTATGTGAACAAAAAGAGTTTTTCTTTTAAGTNTTTTTTTTTACCCTCCAGATTCTTGGCAAATCATTTGCTTTGCTGCTTCAGAACTGCAACCCACATTCATTAGCATTTTAGATGTTTATCAAAGGAGCGATCCAGTATCTGCCATGCAAGATTATAGCTCGAGCTTCATTTTAAATTCAGCCAGAAAAAAAAAAAGACCCGAGGACAGATGAGAAGAAGAATGTGCACTCTGACAATCTTCTTCACAGATACACCCGAATTAATCCTATTTAGAGCGAAATTTGATTAATCACCAGAGGTGGCAGCCTTAAGTTTAGTGAAATAGTTAACTCTGACCAATTTTGGAGACCTCTTTGGCACAGCCTTTTTGGAATGCAAATAAAGAAGCCAGGCAATACTAATAGACAGCAGACAACTTTGATTTTTTTTTTTTTTAAAAAGAAGCTCCCGTTTAGTAAAGAGATTGCTGTCATTTTTAGGGTCTTTTTGTTTTCTCCACAATTTGCTATAGTGAAAACTGATATGGTAAAGAAAGGTCCAAAGAACAGAACACATCAGTGCATTTATTAAGCTTCTGCAATACATGAGTTTGTATATTAAAGGCAGCATAATCAAAATAATTTGTGAAGTAAAGCAAGACAACTGTTGCCTCACTTTTTGCCTTGCTTTAGAAGGTCTATGTTCAAGTTTTTGTTCTGTTTTGTACAATTATTTAATTTCAGAAATAATCTCTTTGACATTGGTAATGAGAAACTCCGTAACTGTTGTTCTACATTTACAAAAATGTTTGGTGCTATAGTACTTGCTGAACATTAGCTTAACCAAATAATTTTTTTAGCTCCCACAAGGTACTAGAGTTTAATTGCAATTATTCCTTCTATCTTACCACTCAATTGACCAAGTTCCTATGCATTGTTCAGTAAAACAAAGGTAAAATATATGTGATATGTCTGTTTCATATCTAAGTTGAAATTAACAAATTAAATTCAGCTCATAGCATATTCAAACCATATTTCAGAATATACTTTACTCTTTGGATCATTTTTTTCACTCCCAGGTACCTGCAGCAGCACTGAAGACTAGATGAGTTTCAGAGGTATTACAGAAAAATTTCGCCCATTGACTTCATGGGCATTGCAGTGAGATGTTTTACAACCGTTTTACAAGTGTGCTGTATGCTCAAAGACAGCTAACAAGAGGTGGAACTATGTTTTAATAGTCTCATGTATTACAGAAGTGTATTTGCTTCCTGTACTTGAAAATAAAACACCCATTTCTTCTGCAACTGCAGCAGTTTCCCTTTGGCTTTTACTGCATTGGCCCCTGGTTCGTGGAGTAGATATCTTTATCCCTTGATAAAAAAGAGACAGGTGTGGTAGGGTTAATCACGAAGGGGAAACAGAACAAAGAGCCAAGAAAGAAGACTAGGAGAGAAAGGGACGTGTAATATGATAACTTAGCCTTCCCTTTTCTCTTTGGCACATTAGATGTTATGGTACAGTGCTTCGTCCTCTGCAATAATCATTACCTGTGGTAATGAGGAGCTTTTGCTTTTCAGATTTTCTTCCTAAATAGTTCCTCCTTGATACCACTTGAATAGCTGAGATCTTTGAAACCAAAGATTATGACAAACCAGAATAAGAGTTTTGAAATAATGTAGATGTCAGCTTAAGTCTCCCAACGTAATGCAGTTAGTTTCTCATCAGAGGTAAGAGATTGTCAGTCTTACAGTAACTTACAGTTCATATATATTGATCTCTATCTCTTCCAATCTATTGGCAAGACATAATTTTCACAGGCTTTTCATAAGCTATTTTTAGGTGTAGTGCCTCTTCATCCTTCCACAGACAGCTTTGTAAATCATCTTTTGTTCTTCAGGGACACAGACTATCAAAAAAGTATTGGAAGATAATTCAGAAGCCTCTGATCTGGAGATGTCAATCATCTTGAATTATTTTGGGAATAATATTCTCTATTCCACATGGACACCTCTTTGTCAGTACTGATCCTGACTTGCCAGGCTGATAAGTTCAGCTGGGACATCTTTTGAGCCCTGAAGCAGATTCTCTTCAGGATTTATACATTCAGATGCTGGTGGGCAGTCTTCCTTGAAAGTAGTTCAATGATCTAGTGCAGCAAACAAACAATCGTTCACCTTAGTGAACTGAGGGCACCTCAACCATTAAAAGTTGCAGTTCAGTGCTGTAATTAGAGGCACCATCCCATGTGCAGCAGGGAGGTGGGAATATTTGAGTGTAAATTTACCTGTCTGCTTGCAATATACTAACAGAAACTTGCCTTACAATCAATTATTCTTCCTGGACATTTCCTAGCACTTGCCATTTCTCACTTGAAGACCAGTTTAGGTCAGTCATTGCTGAATTTTATGTGTGGCAGAACCTCTGTACATAGATTTGTAGCTACTCTGCTTCTGTAGTGGACTTAACTGGCAAATTATTTGTTTTCTTTTGTTCTGATACGAACTATAATGCTGCAAATTATTTTTGTCTGCATATCAAATGAAAGTATGACAAAAGGAATTACTGGGAATAATTTTCCATTCTTCAGTTTACATCTTAACACCAATGTAGACAAAGTCATGAATAGTTATAGGAAGTACTTTAGAAGTGTTGCATTATATTGCCATGTTCTCTGTGTGAAACTCCCCTTGAAGTCAATAAGAGTTGTGTATGCTATTCAGTGGCATAATCAGGCAATAAATTATGAAAGCTCTGCAAACACCAAACATAAGCCACAAGCGACATTAACAAGTGATAAGAATATCCAGCGTTATGTTAGTAAAAGAGTTAAAGCTAATAGTTTTCAATGTGATAAAATTCTTCTAGCTAGCAGGATTTGGCAACCTCTAGCAAAAGTGTCAGGAGAAGAAGCTTATCTTGTATGCCTGCCTATTGCAGAGTTTTCAGTGATGAAACCTCAGTTACAATTGTGATGGAAAATGAGGCTAAATATATACTTGCATCCTCCAGCACAGCATAGAATCACAGAATGGTAGGGGTGGGAAGGGATCTCCAGAAATCTCCTAGTCCAGCCTGCCTGCTAAATCAGGTTCACCTAGATCAGATTGCACAGGAACATGAATGGGTGGGTTTTGAAAGCTTTCAGAGAAGAAGACTCTACAGCCTCTCTGGACAGCCTGTTCCAGTTCTCCATCACCCAAGTAAAGACGTTTGTCCTTAAGTTCAAGTGAAAACATCCTGTGTTCTAATTTGCAGCTTCCTTCTCCAGGACTCTTCACAGGCAGCTTTTTTTTGGGCTCTAATTTAGTTTTCAGAAGCGTTTAAAACAGACCTAACATGAGGTAAAATTTCAAGTCAATGGTAATACTAGAAACACCCTTCCAGAAACTTTGCTTTAGGAAAAGCTGGCAACAAAAAAATTTCCTTGAAAGCATACTTTTTTTTTTTCTTTCCCCTCACTGGACAAAGGGAATTTTCCAAAATTACCACTTTAAGACTGTGATCCAAAATGGAACTTGCTTTAAAAAAAAAAAAAAAATTAAAATATCTCAACACTTACAAGAGGGACTGAGAAATGTGTGCCTTGTGTTGACTAAAAGTGACATTCTGAAATTGTTCTCTCAGATCTTAAAAGTCGATTAAGAATAAACAAAGGATCCCAGAGGTCTGAGATTGCTCTAGGCTTTAGAGCTGAGTCTAACTTACAAGAAACAAGATCTTTGTAGAATAGAGCCCTTCTTCTCCTCAGAGTATTTGTAATGGCAAGATAAATGTGTGCTGGGATGCTGCAGCTGTTATCAGAAGCCAGCAGTTTATCACAAAGCAAAGTAAAAACTGGCTTTCATTGCAATGGTTCTTCCACCTTCCCATTTGAGGGATGTACCCATGGTACTCCTTGGACAGTAAAGGTCTCTGACTCTCACTATGAAAGTGTTCTTCACTGCTTGCAGAATAATTCTGAAGCCCAGTCTATAAAGGGGAGTGTGGAGCTCCAGCCAGCCCTGCTTTTAAAGCAGTGGCAGACTGGCCAAAAATCAATTGGACTGATCGATTTTCAGCCTCTTCTGACACTTGCTATTTTTATTTATTGGTGGGGTGTTTTTTTTGTAGAATTAGTTGAGGCTGCTTCCAGTGGTTTTTTTTTTTTTTGTTTTTTTTTTGGTTGGTTCTTTTTTGAAAGAGGACTTTTGCCAACTTCCCATTTGCTCTTCCTTATTTTAAAAAGGAAATAGTATTGCAGAACAGGTTTCAATTTTCCAATATCCTTCACTCGTTCCCCAGCAACAGTAACTGTCTTACCAGGAACTTTGTCAGAGTCAAGGGTGGCTGGCCAGTGGTTTCACCATTAGTTCCTGCTACAGTTCAGTGAATCAGTTTGTGGTTTGGGTACCACTTGGAGAGGAAGAGCAGTCAGCAGAAGCAGAGGATGAAGAGTTCTATGAAAAGGGCAAATAAATCGTATCTGGACTTGTTCAATACTTTATCTGATTCCATAGATCTCATGTAAGACTTCAAAGTCAAATCTAGCATCATAACCTGTGCTGGGTGGGCTGTCAGTCCAGACTAATGTATTTTGCTGCTAAAGAACATGAGGCTTGATCTCCATCCTCCCAGGCCATCTTGCTCCTCCTCCCTCAGGGTGACCAAAACAAAGAGTTGTTCTGGGGAGCAAGGATAAGAGGAGAAAGTTAACAGGAGGCAGAGGACAGCCCCTGCTATCAAGGGATAAAGATGATCTTTCATTGGGTACGTAATTCTATATGGCCCCTATTTGGCCTCAATATCTTAAGTTCGAGATCTCTGTTTGTGCGATCTGTCACTCCCATAGTATTTTGGTTTAATTTTAAAATGTGGTTTTGTAGACAGATGATAAGTACTTGACATTTCTGGGGTTCTTACAGAAACAAAAGAGTAAACACCGGTTTCTGATTGTTTCTCTTCTGTGTGGAGAAAAAACTTACAAGTGTATCTCTATGTGTTCTTTGATATTCATTTGGTCTTTCTTGAGTTATTTAATTTTCTTTAAAAAAATAAAAGAAGGTAGAAAAGGGGGAAATACATGGTATAATTCACACAAAATATTCCAAGGATGGATTTTTTTTCCACAATTCGGTGATGTGGACAGCAAGAAAATGTCTATTACTGTGTTAACAACTACAGAAACACTCTCCTCCAGTCTGTAGCTTCAGAAGGACAGTGTACATTTTTCATGTCTAAAGAAAATTATTGTGGGCATTTAGCCAGCAATAGACTTCAACTTACAACCAGGTTCTGCATTTACTTGAATTACTTTTACATGTGCCAAGACAACTATGGCTTACCTTTATATTTCTGTTTACCATTTACTGGTTTATACTGTCACAGTAGATGCTTTATGTGAAGCAAACACAGAGTATTTTCTCCTGTTCCACTGTGTATGTGTTGTTGGCAACAGTTTGAATGCTTACACTTTATAGGTGCTCCTGAACAGACTGGAAGGCCAAAAATATAGTACAGCACTAGGACTGGATGTGTGTGTGACTGCTTATATATCTTAAAATGTGCTTTATATCTGCTCCAAGGTAACTTCATGCCTACTCCAGGATATCACTTCTTGTTATCCTATTTCCAAGGCTTTCACATTAATCTCAGCATTTCTGTTAGTTGCTCTGTCCAAGCTATCTGGGATTTTTTTTTTCCTTTTATGAAAACCCTATGCTTTTGGAGTTGGTTCTCTTACATATTTGGATAAAAATTAAATCTTCTGAAATCTCTTACAAAACTGATGTAGCAAGACTGTTACCAATATTCAGTTACCAATATTTCAATTCACTTACCAATATTCAGTTACCAATATTTCAATGCTTAGCCTACTCACCTACTTTACCTAGAGAATTTACTTTATTTTTGCCCTCTCCCACTGAACCAAAGGAGGGTTTGCTGTTTGCTCTCAGGCTGGTGGATGCTTTCCTCTGAAGCAGAGCTTGAGTAACTTTCCAGTGGATTCAGTTCGTTAAAATGCCCCAGACAATTCTGTATCATTAGGTCCAGGCTCATTTCTCTAAGTTTTAGGGCATCTTCCACAGATGTCCTCACAAAGGTATTTCATATCTGTATGTTCTCAGAAAGAATCTTATGAACCTTAAGAAGAAAGTTTCATAGAGCTACTCAGATCTGTTTTTCAACTAAAACAATTTAGATTTTATTATTTTCCAACTGTTTCCTAGGTCTCCCAGTAGAATAATCTTTTGAAGGCATACACAGATCATAAATTGTCATCTGGTTTCAAATTACTCCAACAAAGCTCCTCTGCTGTCTCCAACGTTGACAAGTCATTTTGCACATGTTCTTTGACTAAATGAGATATATGAATCTGAATCCAGCTCATTGTCCCCAGTAAAGGAGTGCGGGTGATAATTTTTTATATTCCATCCTTGGATTTATGTAACTCCATAGCTGACTACGAGTTGTTGGTTAGATTGTAGTGACTATTTAATGAGTAAACAGAATAACGATGAGAAAGAGATGCATTGTCTGTATTTATTTCCTGACACAGCTGACAGCTAGAGTGATATCTTCTCATTCTTTCTTCTTTTGTTGCAGCAGTACTAATCATACCACACAGAGACACATTTGTCATTATATGTAATTATGTGCAGTATGTTTACATTATAATAATTTATGTTGGAAAGGCACAGGTTTCATAATGTTTTTATTCCCAATTCCTTTCTGCTACGGCTTATTTCAGTTTATTCATATTTATAAATGATATTTACAAGTACAATAGCACATTAATAATAATAAAATGGTGATTTGTAAATAGGAGCAACTAGAGGACTGATGAAGACAACTACATAACTTCTGACAGAGGAGCAGCATTTTCTTAGTGCATGGGGAGCTTTCCTTTGGCTTCCTTAAAGTACAGAGACCAAACTCAAGTTATTAGGCAAGGCTGCCATTTTTTGTGTGACTGAAACAGGTCTGAGCAAATCTTGATCTTTCAGAAACCTTTTGAAAGACCCGTTCCTCTGTGGACCTGTTACTAATCCTGACAGCAATGTGTTTTCACTCTCTCATCACTACTCCCCTTTCTTTCCACTTCCTCCCCACTTTTCTCCAACCCAATTAGCAGATTAGCCAGCAGGCTGTGAAGCCTGAAGAAGCAGAAATTAAATCGACTTTTATCACATGCCAAACTAACTGTGGAGTTACCCAAGAGCAAAGCCATACCCTCAGAGAGTCCTGTCCTTGAGGACCCCTAAGGGTGGGTTAGGGAATCAAAGGTGCCATCAAAGACTCCTGCAAAGTTACAACACTATCCTCCACAAAAACACTTCCAGTGACATATGGATGAGGCCCTGGTGGTGCTGTTAAGGTGACATGCTGTGGGGCCAGCAGTGGTGGGAAAGCGAGGAGCTGTGCTAGCATAGCTCACCAGTTGATAGGCTGTGTTATAGGACTGAACAGTGTAGGTGAGAAGCAGAAAACAGCAATAACCACAAATCAAGCCAGAGCTTCTACATGTGTTGCCATCAGGAGATGGAAGATATTTAATTGTAGAGTTTTTTAACTATGTAGTTGCAAATGAAGGTAATGTGACAATGCTAACAAGGCAGATGTCAGTAGGTTTTAACAGGTTGATGCAAATGTCATTATTTAGGCAATAAAGATGCATTCCAACTAGAACCACTTTCCCATGTTGGTATGTTACCACACGTTAATTACTATTCATTTACTAATGCATTGCGCTAAATATTTTATCTATGTGTGAAAGCACTTCCAGAGACCACAACTCAGGCAGTTTAGGGGAGATCACAATGTATGTGAGAAACCTTTAACCTTTTAGTCAAGTCTCAGTTGATGCTTCAGATCTTTTTACGATGTAAAATAGACTGCATGAAAGAACAGCAAATTAGTGGACCAGGCTGCTGTACACTACATAAGCTACTCTTACAAGTAAAAAAAAAGTTCTTAAGGTTACTGAAATGTTTGGATTTGAAAACATTTTAGGATGTACTGTACAAAGCACAGCTACATAAGTTAGCTTGAAACATGTTATTTCTGCACTTAAAGAATTGAGTGTGACTGGGGAAAGAAGATTTTACCACCAAAAAAGAGGAGTAAGAAAAGAGGGGAGCACCTTCAGCTGTTGGACTGCCATGGAGTTGCTCACCCCATGCCTTCTGAACTCTGGCAGAACTCTAAGATCTACCACACACTTCAAATATTTTTAACACAAAACCAGACCATCAAATGTTTGCCTGCATACAGAAGATTATGTAATGTAAAGTTTGCTTCTGCACATAGCCGCTGACAGACCTGCTCTATCTGTCCTGTTTCTTTCCCCTGACTTAGCTCTGATGTATGATGACATCTTCTATAAAAAAAGAAACCAAAACAAAGCAATAAAACCCCCCCAAAAAACAAAACAAAAAATACACAACAAAACTTCGCTAATGAACTTGATTATTAATCCAATCATGCTGATAAAAAAGCATTAAGTGTGAATATCTTGCCAAACTAATTAAGGTTTGAGGCTTTCTTTTTCCTTATCTTCATGAAATCAGAGAAGAACCAAAAGTGGAAAAGATTTCTGAGGAGCTGAACAGAAAAGGTGAATAGCAAAAAGAATAGGCAAGAAAGAAACATTTTGGAAAGCAGGAAGGTAAAGGAAGCACTTAACAAAAATGTATTTTTGCAGTAGGTAAGAGAAGGGGAATTTTAAAATGCAACTATTCATATTTACAGTTCATTACACACTTTTCTAGTGTGATTTTGCATAAATTTAATTTAAAATTATTATGCATATATTGACTGTATGTCGTTCAAATAAACCTAAGAACATGTGGGAAAATCCAACATCCTTTAACATTACTAATGGTCTAAATGACCAACACACAGAAGATCAAGATAAATCCATATAGAAACATAAACGAGTTTTTCACAAATATTAATAATGCTGTGTTTTCCTACTCCAGCTATGGAGAAAGTGCCACCAAAGTCCAGGAAATGACTCATTTTTAAGCTTTGGGAAAAGAATCCATAGGTTGCAAAACCTAATTTTAATAGGGCAATTATGTCAATCAACTCTAAAAACAAGTTCTCTGGTACAAATGAAATATAAAAGGAGAGGATGGTAAGAGATGATTGAATTTGTACCATTCTCCCAATATATTCCACTTGTTCTTTTCATTTCCTTAACATAATTATTTAGAGGTGGCCTCTGGTAAAGTTTTGAACCTAAAGCATCGTCATAAAATATTCAGAAGTTACTGTATTTTAATACTGCTGAGTAAGTCCTTTGGTTTTATTTTCATGTGATTATAGCATGGAGCTGTATTCCTGTATGAAAGGCTAAACAACAGTTCAAAAATACAGGCCTTATACTTAAAGTTTGGAAACAACATGCACATACACTTTTGAGGGCATGTAAGTCTCAAAAGTCCAGGTACCATCTGCAGGTACTCTGACAGGTTGAAATCTCCAGGGAATGGCTCACTGTGGAACAGAGGAACTGGGAAAAAGCACAACACTGCTACTTTATAACAGAAATACTGAAAGTGTCTGCCTGGGGAAGAGCTGGCCCTGTTGGTTACATCCTCAACCTCTTTACCCCGGCAGACTTCAGCTGAGTCTGGACCTCTCTATGTACAAATATCTGGGTAGGAGGATGACCTGCTGCTTAATATTTGTGTAGGTACTTCAAAACACCATTCTGCAGGACCTCTCTTTACATCTCTGCCACCTGTGGAGGGGCATGAGATGGGAACTGCCTGTTCATTTTCAACAGATGTGCACACCTCCCAAAGATTCGTTTTTCTTTTTTTTTTTTTTTTATTTTATTTTTTTTTATGTCTCTGAATGCTGTGGCCTTTGAACACGTTTCCAGACTTTAATTTCTAATGGCTAATACTTTTTTGGCAGTAAACAAAGAATTTCTCATTATGCAAAAAATATTAAGCACAGCTTTTGCCTGGGACATGTTGCATCAGTCATACAGAGAAGAACTCATCTTCAATGTTCAGACTTCAGAAAGCACAAAGTGGTTGGTTTCAGTTTTAGATCTTCTGCATGTGAACCTGGAAATTTCCCAATTGATTCAGGCAGAGATGATCTTCAAAGTGCCATGAGAGAGCTGAGGCTTGGAGGAATGCTTTTAATTCTCCTTAGGATGAGAAGTTTAATAAAGCTTACTGAGAGAAAACATGTAGATTTCAGGGGTTCTGAGAACTGAGTCACCATGCAACTTCTTTCACACAGATTCCTTCTAGTTCTCATGGTATTCTGCTTGTGAGGTTGGAGAGCTACTCTGATTTTCACAAAATTTCAAGTGATAACAAAATATTCTGTATGAAGAGTTTCATGAGAGACTTCAAAGCTTCTTGTGATTCTCAAGAATGAAGTCCAGATCAGCTTTAAACAAAATCTCTTTTTTCTGGGAGGCAATAGTTAAGAATCAGTGACCTACAGAGGTATGTCAAAAACTGTCTCTCAAATTACCGGAAATAAAGAAACAAAATCTGTCTTGAGAAGCAGTCACAACTGGAATAGAACACAAATTTCCAACTGTGTAATGCTTCATCCTTCCATTGTCCAGCCATTGAGGAGGCAGAGGTCTGCAATCCCTACTTCTAGCTTTTAACCTTTCACCATGCTCTCAACAGTACCTGTGAGCAGTCCACAGGCTTTTCATTTCCAACAGATTCTGGACACAAACATATTCCCTTTATTAACACAGCACAGTAAGTTAAATCCTTCTCCTTGACACAGATGATGTTAAAGTTTTCCCATGGAAAGTATGATATCCAGATGTGCTGACACCCTGAAATAGTGATGAAAGAATATATAAAATCATTACCTTGATTGTCATTAAATGTAGTCAGTTTTATTTTCATGTTTTTCAGCAAGAAACTAATTTTACAGTGAAAGAGACACCTCTCCCAAATCATATTTTGATTACATGTCATTATAAGCTGGATTAATTATGGTCATTTGAAATGAGTGCAATCATATAATTTTTGACTTATCTTGTATTTACCACCATCCCTCCAACCCATCCTGTTGTAGGCTGCCAGTAAAGAACTACTGAAATGTTTTGGTTTTGGTTTTTTTTGTGTGTGTGTGTGTGTTTTGTTTTTTGGGGTTTTTTTACAGACATTTCAAGGTTTGCTGCTTTACAACTTCAGCAGCTTTCAATCAAATACATAGAGAAGTTGGGACTAATCACTGTAGTCTTTAGGCAGTCTAGAAATCAAAATATTACAAAACATTAGAGTTCTCAAACTAGTATCTTTATTTTTAGGTTATAAAGCATTTTGAAAAATAATGTCACTTCACACAACAGATATCAAGAGTTCTAGCTTCCAAACTTGGGTGCAAAATCAAAACATAATTTTGAAGTTTGGACCAAAATAACCCATTTAATCTCACAGAACACACCTGTCAATACAAATATGGAGTGGTTATTGTTTCAAATTTAAGTTTTAGGAGAATTGTGCAAAGTACATTTTTTATTCATGTTCGTTATTAAAAGAAAAGAAAAAAGAAAAGAAAAGAAAAGAAAAGAAAAGAAAAGAAAAGAAAAGAAAAGAAAAGAAAAGAAAAGAAAAGAAAAGAAAAGAAAAGAAAAGAAAAATAGAAAAGAAAAGAAAAGAAAAGAAAAGAAAAGAAAAGAAAAGAAAAGAAAAGAAAAGAAAAGAAAAGAAAAGAAAAGAAAAGAAAAGAAAAGAGAGTTCCGTTCAGGGAATATTTGCATATTTTCTTCTTTTGTCCAGCCTTCTAATCACGTCAGAAATGGATGTTCACTGTATGTGTCCCTTATTGACTGTAAAGTGTTTACTTCCAAGTTATAGAAGCATAAATAAAATAAATTACATTCTTTGAGCTTTCTCCTTGTTGCTCGGTGAAAGAAGAAAATGGAAACTCTCCCAGCCCTGGGAAGGTGACGTTTACATGCTGCATGGCTGCTCCAACCTTGGTAAGAGTGATTTGTTTTGATAAATATAGGGCACCATTGGCTGGATCTGCTAGCAGGATGTCTAACTGTCACCGTGATGATTCTGCCTCGCTTTGCAGGGCAGATTCATACAAGGTGCCTGGGGCAGCTCAGCAAGAACCTCTTGTCCTGCTGTGTTTTTGTGGGTTATGCAAAACATCAGGCTCCAAACCTGCTTCTCTCCCAGCTTGAATTTAGGGCCCATTGCTCGGCTGAGCTCATTGGCATGACTACTAAGTGCCAAGTTTCTGCTGTTTAGTTATGGAGGGAGAGGTGACCCAGGAGTTTCTGCTTGTCGATAGAGAGAAAATTCAGCCCCTTCCACAAACCAGAGGCTGCCTCTCAGATAGGTGGGATTTTTATTCTCTGAAAAGGCAGCTGCTCCTGGATCCTTGCTTCTGCTGAGTTCAGCAGTAAACATGTTACCTGTGGCCAAAATATTACCCAGCTGCCTCTGTTTTGTGGCACTAGACCACAAAACAAAGCTCTACTCCTTAGCAGTAAAAAAGCTTGAAGTAAAATAATAGTCGTATTTTCCTCAGGTAAACAGAATAAAAATCCCATTTCACCCATCTTCTGGGAATGAGGCACTCAAATGCAGAATTATGTATTTCCCTGATGGAAAATTGCAAGAATTCCTGAAGATCACATTGATGTGACTGGCAGAATTAGCTTTCCCAGATCTCATCCTCTGCAGAGGGAGAAATCATCCTTCTTGTGGAACAGATTCAATATTTAATGACTATCAAAGCATCTTTGTTGAAAGTGAAGTTTAAAAATTGAGTGCTAGAACTTAGAAGAAAGTAAGTGAAGAAAACAAAAGTGTGTAGCCAGTCATTCTGTTCAGATACGCAATATCTTTATTTCTGATAACATCTCTGTTTATTTCCCTCCTGAAATGCGTTTATATAGTGTGTGTGACACCGATGAAGGCACAGAACACACATTAGCTGATTTTAATTGGAGGATTTATGACTCTGTTCAGCTCTTTGTTTTCCTTTTTCTCTATGACCTGAGAACTATGCAAGAAGCAGCAGTAATGGTTTAAGAAGCAGTGGTTGCACTACATGGAATCATAGAGTCACAGAACCAGTCAGGGTTGGAAGGGACCACAAGGATCATCTAGTTTCTCAGAAAATTCTTTCTGTCATTGTGCCTGTCTTGGCACCACGTGGCCAAGTAAATATGACTGATTTGCTCACAATCCTCAAAGCCTTCCCATGTCTTCTCATAATTGTGATTTCATAGAATCATAGAATGGTTTAGGTTGGAAGGGACTTTAAAGATCATCCAGTTCCAACCCTCCTGTGCCATAGGCAGGAACACTTCCCATTAGAACAGGCCTCATCCAACCTGGCCTTGAACACATCCAGGGAGGGAGCAGCCACAACCTCCCTGGGCAACCCGTTCCAGTGTCTCACCACCCTCACTGTAAAGAACTTCCTCCTAACATCAAGTTTAAATCTCCCTTCTGCCAGTTTAAATCCATTCCCCCTCATCCTGTCATTATAAGACCTTGTGAATAATCCCTCTCCAGCCTTCCTGTAGGCCCCCTTCAGATACTAGAAGGCTACTATTAAGTCTCCTCGAAGCCTTCTCTTCTCCATGCTGAAAAGCCCCTACTCTGGTAGCCTGTCCTCATAGCAGAGGTGCTCCAGCCCTCTGATCATCTTTGTGGCCCTCCTCTGGACTCTCTCCAACAGTTCCATGTCCTCCTTGTGTTGGGGGCTCCAGAACTGTGCATGGTATTCCAGGCGGGGTCTGAGGAGAGCAGAGTAAATGGGGAGAATCACCTCCCTCTTCATGTGTTTTGCACCTGCATAGCAGTGTAAACTAATGGTTGTTACTAAAACATCCCTCAAAACCTGGGGATTATTTCTTAGAAATTGGTGGCTGGTGGTTTAGCCGCAGTGAGTATATTTGAATAAAATCATTGTTTAACATGGTTTTACATGTCAATCAAAACCTGGATGAATGTAATCTAATTTGAGTGTGTCTATAGCTACAGTTTTCCCACTTAACTTAATCATCTTCAATCGTGAAAAAAAAACAAAACACATTAAAATCAGATAGTTCCATTGGTGAAACTGGGTCTTAAAGCGAAGTAAACAGTAGATAAAAAGAATCTCCAGGGATATACACAACATTACAAAATATTTTCTGTAGAGCTGCATAACAGAGCACATTTATTTTGTGGAAAGCTCTCATCTGCATTACTGGCCTATTGTGTTCAGCCAGAGAGAAATAAGAAGATAAAAGATAGATCACAATTTCAAAGAAGTTTTAACAAACAGAAGATGCAAAGGACAATGAATTAGCGTGACATAATGCAAGTGTCTGCTTAGTACGCTTTACAGAGAAATAAATTGTAAGTTCATTGGATGAACAATTTAGGACAAAAAGTTCACATAGAAATGATGCAGGACTTGTACCTCAAGCAATTCTTAGTGATGAAAGCAGAGTTTCATGCAGTACAAGCATAATATTCAGCTGAGGCCTCCAGGCACACTGGTGCTAGAGAACTTCCCTGTTAATTCCACAGCAAGGAATGTCTCCACATGAAAAAACAGATTAGCAATTATACCTCCTGTAACTGTAAGTAGCACTGATGAACTAGATTTAAAACCTGCTTTTTAGTTACGTGCTCTTGAGAGCGGAGATGCAATTCTGAGTCAAGTACAGTCCAGGGCCAGTCCAGCAGCTGGGATGATTACTGGAAAGTTTCCCAGGAAGGTGAAAGTTCAGAACTTCCCATGCTGCTTGAAATATGTAATACTCTGAGCAATATCTCATTTGAAAATGGCTTTATTTTTCTTAAACTACTCTACATCTTTTGTTCAAGTGCAGTTTTGCAAATGCATAGTCCAGAATTTCCTGCTCTGCTCTTAATTATCCATCAGCCAGCTTTCTCCTTATTAATTAACGCTCAAGTTTTAGAGCAGTTTGAACCAGGTCACGATTCACACGTTGAAACAACAGATGCAAAGAGGTTTCTGAGTGACAGGATAAAAATCAGGCACCATCTTGGCATGAAGTTTCAGAAAGATGTTTAAAAACTTCATTTCATATTGGAATCCATTCCACATCTCCAAGTACTGTATATACTGTACAAATGCTTCATTTTAAGTCTGCCAACATTGCCACTCCAATTTGTCAATCCTGGAATTCTTTTTAGTAAGTGCTACAAATGTACAACTCATCGTTGTTATTATGTTCCATTAGAACATTTGCCAGTTTTGAGTTCTGTCAGATATGTATGATAGCATTTGATGAATCACTGCTGAAATGATCCACTATAAACAACATCCAATTTTTTGGAGTGCTTTCTACCAGTATTGGTAAGTATCCGGGGTTTAAATGCAATGCTGCTTCTACACACTCAGTCATATTGCTTATTGCAAACATTTGGAATGAGTTTTGTATCGACTACTTAATTAATCGTCTTGGCTCATACTCTTTTCTGTCAGTCATGGATTCACTAGTCTAATTCCACAATCATATTTTGTTAGAGAGAAGGTGGCATATTCAGTTGCCTGACTGATTTGATAACCTGTTTCCAACACAGAGTGCTCCAACTACAGAGAATCTTCATTTGTACTTGAGGCTTGCATTTCTTTCATTTATAGAGCTCGTCCAGCATCTGGGTTGCTGCCACAGACAGGACAAGACTTCAGAAATAGGCACACAAATTTTCTTGAGCAAGTCATTGATCCAGAGGATGTCCTGTAGAGAAGAATCTTCACTGTGCTTCACTGTGTAAACATAACTCCTCACATATAGATTTGTGTGAATCCTGGTGGAGGGAAAGAAGTGGAAAAGTAAAAAGAAATAAAGAGAGAAGTGTACAGGTCTGACAAAAGTTGGGATATCCTTGTATTCTTCTTTTTAGTAGAAGTGAAAATATGACTAAAAAGTAACAGGCTTTTTGGAAGGATTTCTGTAAATCACATCATCTTTCCCATAAAAATTTTACTGAGAAGCAAGCAGTTAGAGCTTTCTAAGATGTCTATAAAGTTGAAGAAGGAATTATACTCTATAACATATTCCCCAAACAGTATCATGATGTGTTTCTACCCATAGTTACACAGTGAACACTTTTTTTTTTTTTTTTTTTTTTTTTGGTCACTTCCTTCTTACTAGGGATGGTTGGATTATTTTCAGTCAGTCATTTACTTATTTGTGTTATTTTCCTTTCCTTGTGAACTGGTAAAGACCTTAAGTTTAGGATTAGTGTTTGTAGAGAATTCCTTTGTTAGCCTTTGGTCAGAGTATTGAGAGACTGATGCGCAGAGATGTTTTGACTTTAGTGGAACAAGAGCCATGGGTACAGAATGCAACTGAACTAGTGTAAAGTTACTGGTATGCACAATTAGATAGCTGCTGAAAGTCTAAAGAGATGAAACTTGGCAGCTGTTTTTGTTAGAGATAATGAGTGTCTGGGAGCTAAGCAGTGTCAAGCAAAAAAAATTTAAGCTTTGTCCTGAATAAGGAGTTGCGTCCCAATGAAGTGTTGCTAGCCAATCGCTGCTGTACACAGTTGCACTAACCAATTATTATTTGACACAATGTAAAAGCATTGATTTTTAGAATATATAAGCTGGCGCTTTGCACTCAATAAACGGACACCTTACTTGCATCAAGTAGCATCTCGTCTCTCCATCACTGTCAGTGTTAATTCACTGCATTACCAAAGCACCTAGGATCAGTGTCCTAGCCAGAGAGGCCCTGCTTACAAACAGGTGGAAAGATGGACTCTGACCCAAAAGACTTACTATCTGAATTTAAAGTAGCACCAGTGCAAGGACACAGAAAAGTGATAGAAAAAGGAAATAATCCGTTTTCTGTATCAGAGAGGGACGAACCAATCAATGGATAAATAAGAATTTACTTTGGCATCTCTTTAGGAAACAGATCATTGAGGCAGGAGACCAACCATGAGGTTCAAAAGGTCAAGAAAGATGACATGGTAAGAGTATGACCAGCTGTGCTGGCTGCATCTCGATGATGGAAAATGTAATAGATGGGAAAAATAAAACACAAAGCCTAAAACTATGCCATTTTTAATGAGTGTTTAATTCAGTACACTGTGAAGCATGTTAGGGCTTATGATTGTAAACGAATAACAAGGTATCATCCACATTTAGCAGACTAAGCTTCTTCCTTCATGTTGACTATGAAAACATTTGATAACTTCCTGCTTGTTTTAAATTCCAGTGCTTTATTTAGGCAGCTGAAAATCCAGCAAAGCAAGATATATTTCACTTAGATGTTGAAAAAATTACAGATCTTTTAAAAACACTAAATACCCTTTACTTTCTGTACTTAAAAAGAAAAGAAAAGAAAGGAAAGGCTGTCTTATTACTTTTTCTGTCAATAATTCTTTCTACCATCAACAATTGTGTTATTCTAGGTAACCAGCCTCCGATGCATGAGCAATCTTATTTCTTCCACCATTCAATTACCTCCTTTCTGGGAACAAACCTCTTTAGTTTTTTGCATTATGGGGAAAAAATTACTTTTGTTTTAAGGTCTTGAACTGACATAAATAACTATTGCCGTATATCTGTTGTGCAATTCAAATTAGAATAAAGAATATTTCTTCTAAATTTTTTTTTCCTTCAGGTCCAAGCTTTAAGTTCATAGCCTTGCTTTTTTTCCCCCACCCACCCTCTATCTCAAAGGGAAGCTCTACTACCAAGTAGTAATCACAATTCTTATAAAGTCTTGTCTAGCAAAGAATGTGAAATAGAAGCAAGAAGTATGAAATACAAGTGTAGAGTGCAAAGGAAATGTCTCCCAAAAAGCCATAAAACATCTCTTGTACAGCTACTTTAGACTACTAAAATATACCAATGGCTTCTCTGAACACTTCTAGCAGATTTTAAAGATACTACCTCCCACAATTCAGCTTTGAGAAATTTCCTTTCAACAATCAAATTGTATCTCCTTTCTCACACAAGGAGGTATCATTTTCACTCCCATGCCCTGATATAACTTAGTCTTGCTTTGCACTCCACATTCAGAGTGCTGTTGCTTGTTGAAACAATATAGAAAACTAAGAGTACTTAGGTGTCTCAAGGCAACCTGAAGGCCTGCAGTAATGTTTTCTCCTCTTTCTAAGCTCCCTGCTATCTATGGTTCTCTCATTGATAAATGGTATGTTTAAAACAGGTACAGATTGCTCAATCCCCTAGCAGACAGAATTACAGAATCACAGAAACATTCAGGTTGGGAAAAAACCCTCAGGATCATCAAGTCCTATAAGATCACCTACTCTACAAGATTCACTTTAAACCATCTCCCTAAGCACCACATCCAAACAACCCTTAAGCAAATCCGGGGTTGGTGACTCAATCACCTCCTTGGGCAGCTCATTCCAGTGCCTGACTACTCTCTCCATGAACAACCTTTTCCTAATATCCAATCTAAACCACCGAGTCTTAGCTTGAGGCCATTCCCCCTTGTGCTGTCTCCAACTACCTGTGAGAAGAGACCAGAACAAGCCGCTCCACAATGTCCTTTCAGGTAGCTGTAGAGTAATGAATGAGGTCTCCCCTCAGCCTTCTCTTCCTCAAACTAACCATCCCCAGCTCCCTCAGTTGCTCCTCATAAGATTTATTGTCTTTGTTGCCTCTGGACCCACTCCAGCACCTCTACATCTCTCTTGTATTGTGGTGCCCAAAACTGAACACAATACTTGAGGTGTGGCCTCACCAAAGCCAAGTCCAAGAGAACAATCACCTCCCTATTCCTGCTGACCACACCATTTTTAATACAAGCCAGGATGCCATTGGCCTTCTTGGCTGCCTGGGCACACTGCTGGCTCATATTCAGCTGCCTATCTATTAAAACCTCCATTTGTCTTTTACAGCCCCATTTGATTGATCTCTCAGCTAAATAGTTCTGGCTTTTACTTGCATCTTTTGCTTCTCCTTTTGGCTTTCTCTTGTTTCATTGAATCAACTTTTACTCACTTCCTCAACCTTTTCCTCATAGTTTCCTATCTACAGCATAACAATCTGCCACTTATCACTTTGGGTAAGACAGTTACGACACAACAGTAAGTCAGCAAGTGCTGTGCAATCAGTAAGGTTAGGAATAAAGTCAGCCCTGGAAATCAGAGTAAGTGGGCCCTGACTCTTTCTCCAAGTCTGATCTAATGCAAGATGATAGGTCATTCACTGGGACCGTTCAATCAGCTGGAGATACCTAACTGTCGGTTTTAATTTTGTGCATTTTTGGTCAGCATGTACTAGTCTCTCTTTCTTGCTTTAGCTTTATTCCTTGCGTGAAGCAAGACAAACAATGTTATTTCAAATCCACAGAAGCAAATACACTTTCCATCTGTTTACAATTATGGCAGAGGGAAGAGGAACTAAATCAGATGCAAGAAGTGCAAGGGGAAACACAGCAGAGGTATAGCTAAGAGCACATAATGTTCAGGTAAAGGAAGTAATATTGTCAAATCTGCATAAAGTTGAAAGGTTGTCAGAAATCATGGGCCATATGTCAGTGACATCTTCCTCTGCCTTGCATAGGCTGCCGGCACTGTGAAGGCTTGACACAGGACCCCAAGTTATTTTTCATTAAGAAACCAAAATATGCTTCTGCAGCTGACTGAGTTTTTGAACCTACTTAGCTGTTCAAAAGCACAGAATCACATCTTATGCCTGCAAAAGACCACTTATATCATTTCAGTGGCAGTATAACACACAGCAGTTTCCCCCCTGAAATGTGAAAAGATCATATGCTTCACCAATACAAGGGCTTCAAAATTTTCAAGCACAGATAAAAGCACGGGAAAAAAAATACTCTTTGAGCTAGGTGAAGGAATGATCAAAGTTCCCTGAATATAGAAATAGTTCTGTCATAACCTCAATCTCAGACTGAAAAGATCTGAAGGTAACAATCACCTATATATGCACACAGGTTTACATGGTATGTTCCATACAAATATGCTATCTTCAAAGTACATTGAGAACAAGACAGAGCATTTAAGAATCAGAAAATGTCAATATAGTTGGAATTATTGTTGTAAACCAACAGAAGATATAGCTTCTCTTAAATAATTCATGCAATAATGAAATTAGTTGAAGGAGTAAAATTGTGTCTGGTAGCTTATTAAATAGACTGCAATCAAGCAATCTTACCTTGTCAAAATGTGATCACAATTTAAAATTTATCCAAGGGCAATGTGTGGAAGATGGCTGGTGGGGCAGGGTGGGGGGAGGAAGATGATTACCATAAGGTTAATAAGTATTATTTTCCTCATGTTTCTGAAGATCAGCCACAGAAGGAGTACAACAATCCAGGAAGATTTCAGCTGGGAGAAGCTTCTAATCCCATCCCCCAGAAGGAACCAACATCCTGTGAAAGATAAAAATAGGTACAAGAAGTTGCCTTCCAAAATCCAAATCTGTTACTAAAATGTGAATAAAGAAAATGCTAAAGCTAAGGTGAAATGTGTCTAATAACTAATTAGCTGATTGATGGTGTCTCAATATGCCATACACTCAATAAACTGCCTTGCTAACAACATGCTTTACAAGCAGACAATTTGGCAATAAAAATATATCTTCACTTCTCTGCTCCCTCAGATTCATCTTTAAAACCATTAATTCTTCATTATAATGAAGCATTTCACTGAATAAGAGAAAAAAAAGTCTCAGGTGGGAAAAAAAAAGGCTTCCATGCATAGTGTTTAATTTGAAATAATATTTGTCAGATTTTATCACTTATGCAACCATAGTTGTTCACGCAGCATTAAGCTGGACCACTGACATTTCAAAGGATTTACCAAGCTCTTATAAACTGACTAGAAATTTTCAAAAGCTGTTTTCCTCTCTTTAACCGTGTTTAATATTCTATAAGATTGCTTGTAGAGCCAGATCTGATTGTTTGCTAATTGCAATGCAGCCTCAGTTACAAAGCATGATGCAGAAGAGTGATACCTGGATAACTGAGGTCCACTGTTATTTTTCACTCTTCAAAGGAAACTGTTATCAAACTGTGTTCAGAGATGAACACAGGCATTTAATGTAATAGATGAGGCAATCTTCCCTATTTTCATATGCCAAAGACAAAGCAACAACAGCAAACTGTAAAACTTGGACTGGTTAAAAAATTCCTAATGCACTGAACATTTCAGATTGAAACCTGATCACAATATTTGTTTTACACGTTTTTTTAAACACTGAAGTAATCCTACTTTAAAGAATGCAGGGCTTGTAGCAAGAGCAGCCCTTCTTCAGCTATCAGGAAATGGAGAGCAAACAAACTCTACTGCAAGAAATACAGGTGAAGAAAGAATTGATCGTATTTAACCGAATTCTATTTTTACCCTTATTATCATATTTAGAGAAGATATTGGCAACTCCCAACCTGGAGTTATTTATATTTTGGAAAAAAAAAAAAAAAATTCTGCATCTGAGCCACACACAAATGACAGTCATATTTAATTAATAGTTTCTGCCAAAACCAAACAAACCCCTCACATTCCTGTCTCAGAACAGTTTGTCTTGACATTGCTTACATTTTTTTAAGCCTTTGAATTCAGGGGCTAAGAACTACGTATATATTTTGGTACCAAACAGGTTATGGAAAGAATTTCTATTTTTCACCCCATTAAAAAAAAAAAAAGCCTCAAACAAAAAAACAAAACAAAATACTGTTTCAGAGACAAGAACATGCCTGCCTTACTTCTCTCAGAGTAGTTTTGCTCAGAAGTTTTCGAGCCAAAATGTTACTGTCTTTATAAATCATTGACTATTTCACAAGACATTCAAAGCAGAAAACCTTCAGCAGCACCTGTGGAGACAAAGGACCTTATTAGCAGTCTTCTCCATCTCAAGTGAGTGTGCTGAGGACATGGTTTATAAAATCTCTGAGCTCACAACTATATTTTCATCTTGCAGATAGTATTTCAATAAGTTTTTTTGTGCCACTAATCCATTCATTCCCCCCAAAAGCAGCAAAGTCCACACCAACCATAATTAGTATTTTATTTTCAAACTACATATTAGTAAACATTTCTTGACCACCAACACTGTGGATGATCACTGGAACAAGCTTCCTAGAGAGATGTGGGTGATATCCAAGGCCTGTCAGTGCTTAAGAGTCATTTGGATAATGCCCTTACAACATGCTTTAACTTTTGGTCAGCTGTGAAGTGGTCAGGCAGTTGGAATAGATGACCATTGTAGGGTCCTTCTGATTGAAATGTTTTGTTCTGTCCTATTCTATTTTTTCTATTCTATTCTAGTCTATTCTGTTCTAAAGACCACATTGTTTGTTTTTCAGTTTGCCTAAATTGTTCAAAATTACAATTATTATCAGGACTGCCAGAGAATTTTTACAATTCTAGGTGCAAGAAATCTGCACTGAAGTTTTATACTTTGGTCAGTACGTACTGAAACATTAAGGAATTTGTGGGTTTTTTTCCACTACAAGCAAGAGGAGCCTGCAAGTGTAAAACTCCAAATGTCAGATTTTAGAGCTGCATGATAACATGATATTGACTTTCCCTATTGTGTGCTGGTGAAACAGTGCAGTTTCAAGTTAGTATACGAACTTCTAGCAGTCAAAAATATGACTGAATTTTTTTTAAAGGTTTGACACAGTATGATTATCAGCAAGATTACATTATTAAATATTTGTTTTACTATGTAATAGTTTTATTATTGAATAACTGATCATATGAAGTTGTTTAAACCTTTATTTAAAGTCAGATTTATTTTTTTTTTATAATCATATGGACTATGTAATCCTGATTTTCTGGGGACTTTTCCTATCTGAAACATAGAAGCTGAAGTTAAATTCGTAATATTGTAAGGTGAAGATGAAATATTTTAATTGATATGTTTCTTCAGAAACATCTGTTACTTGCTGTTACTGTTTCTCAAGTGAATATGGCTCAACATTGAGTTCCCTTTGTGCACAATGAAGTGATGACACTTTTCTCAATGGCAAAATGAGCTTCCATTATCTTCAAGCAGAGAGAAGAAAATGGACCAATGCTATCAGACATTATATAAGCAAAACAACTCAAAACATGAATTTGTACTGGATCTGAATATGGCTTTGCAATATTTTACCATAGCAACTAACGACACTGAAGTATCCCACAAGCCATACAGAGCAAAAAAACTCCTGTCAACTTCCAGAATAAACAAATGAAAATAAACAAACTAAACCCCCAAACAAACAACTCATGTGAAGTTAGTTGCAGCGTATTTAAAGCATTTTAAATCATAGTTAAAACATTTTAAAATGTTTTAAAACATTTTAAATAATTTTTTTCCCAATTATTATAGAGTGAATGGTCTAAAAATCACCCATACGTAGAGTTCATTAAGTCAAATACTGGAAAGTTAATTTGTACTTGCCTGATTGTTTAAGATAATAGTAATGTAAATATTTTTAAAATTGTTTCACTCTATTGTAATATGTGCTGAGTTTGACTAAAATAAGATTTTTTTTAAATAGTGAAAAAAAAAAAAATTGGTGTACTTATCAGGTATGTTTTCTTCCAGACTGCCATTTTTCCTTTTACCCAACTTATGCCAAGACTCATATGTTTTCCTACATACACTCTTATCCTTTCATTCTCCATGCTAATTTTCTTAAGTTATTATCTGCTTTTTCATACCTGATGCATACTTTAGAATTCACTTCAACTCTGCAACAGACTCCAAGAAGCCAGTGATCATGGAGGTTACACCTTCAATGCACATCCTCAGGAAAATGCTATGACAGCTTTACCTTCCCATTCCCATTCTCATTCCTATTCCATATAAAAAAGAAAGCCATATGGCTAATTGCTGCACCTTCTCTAAGCAAAGCTGACATTATGGTTCTCAGCTGCACTCTTGAGACTCAGCAGCTGAGGAGACATTGCTTTTCTCCAGCCCCAGGCAGGGCTGCCATGCAGAGGATCCTGGGCCACTTGATTCAAGAAATACAGGTCCTGGAAGCCTGTGTTAGAGCTTTCAGATTCCTACTTCATCCTTCTGCAGTCAGGAGTGGTGGGAGTTGGGGAGGGTGTCTGACATTCAAGTTTACCACAGCATTTTGATAATTTCATTACCCCTGCAAGGTTAACATTTAACACTTCTGAATACTGGAAGTACAATCAGACAGGAAGGTTTTCAAAATGCTCTCAGGAGTTCCATGGAAGGTTGGGGAGGCCACAATTTTTTTCCTGCCTAGTCATGTTTTTTTCCGTATTTAAGCTAGAGTACATGCAAGAGTGTTTGGAGCTGCCCCAGAAACACAAATGAGGGTTGCTCAATGAGCAAGAGGGGAAGGCATGAAAAACTTGGCAGAAACATGAATTCCTGGATGAATGAGGCTATGTGTCTGGTATGTCTGGGATGTTTAATATCCAATATATTGGCCAACTGCTGCTTAGGGAAACATTTTAAACTGTGAACAACTTTAGTGCAGTAAATTGCCTCTCTCCAGATTCTAGAGGACTATGCACAGCAAAAATAAGGTTCAATGTTTATTTATATTCCTAACAATATTTTAGTGCAAGTGTTTAGAAATGAAAACTTATCCTGAAAATTCTAAGTATTTGAGAGTGCAGATATTTCACATTCTCTCTATCCAAGGTACATTCAAGGGATTGTCCGTATATTTACTGTGAACCTCAGTGGTGTTATTTTATTATATCCAGTGTGTATTCAGCAGAAATATATTTGGTTACCCACTATTACATAACATGCATAGTTGGCTCTGTTTAAACATTGATACACATACACACTATCAGTCCAATATCAAACACGGATGTTCTAATAGGATGCCTAAATTTGAGACATAAATGCTCAAATCAGCACTTAGATCCACAAAGCAGACATTTACACATCTAAGTGTCCATATAAGTACCCAAAAGGGACATTTGGATATCCTATTAAGATGCCATATTTGAAAATTAGGCTGACTTCCCGGTATTTTTGGCAACACATTGCAGAGTGATCTGCAGTTATAGGAATAGACTTTGCTCAATTTTCACTTCCAGTATTTTATACGGTCCTGTAATCTGATTCTGAGATACTAACCAAGCATTGCTTCCTGAAACTCAGTGTCTTTGTGAAAATAAAGTTCTAACATCTCAGGGCATATGTTGAACTTTGTCATGTTTTATCCTGAGGAATCATAAAAAGCACTATCACAGGTTGCTACAAGTTTGGTACCCATTGAAGCAAAGGAATTAAATAAGCTCTTTGTTTTTATGTTCTCTTAACTCGTAAGCGATGTTTTATGTTGCACAGTGTGAATACAGCTATGAAAAAAAAAATTAAATGCAACATTTTTCTGATGTTCTACAGAATCTGAGTAGAAATGTGAAAATGATGCATAAAGGTGTCTGCCAGATGACTCTAGGCAAGGTAGATGCATTAAGATTATCCATTACTTTGAAATCCTTATAGGAATGACCACAAAAGTAATGCTAGCCTTTTTTTAAAGTGTCTCCACACCTTTCCTTATTTTGTGAGGAAATAAAATCCTTTTGGCCATTAAGTCTAAAGCTTTCTTTCTTAAAATAAGCAAAATTATTCAAAATAATATAATTCAAAGCTATAAAGAAAAGAAAGTAAAGTCTGATAGTTTATAATAAAATGTATATTGTACCTGTTGTGTAGCAGTCACACCAAAATGTAGCTAAATTTCATCTACTTTTAAAGCAAAAATGAGCCAAAGTGCTTTTTTGGGGCTGGACATTTTTAACTCAAGACACTGATTTATTACTGCAAGCTATTGTTTTACACTTCTATTTCAGTCCTGATGAAGTACTTAATGCACTTGAGAGAGGTTATTTCTTTTTCCCCCATATCATACAGGGATAAAACATATTATTCCTCACCACAAAACCTTCCCTGTACTAGAACTCTGTATTTGACAGCTCCTGTCTTGTCAGTCTAATAGGCATCTGTAAGATAAAACCTTCTATGTCAGATTTTGCATGTTTTTGATGTCCTACATTCTATATGGTCTTTATCAGGTTCCAGGTGTTTTCATCTTTCATTTATGAGATCATGTCATGTCTTTTGGAAAAGAATAATGGCTTTCTCATTTATTTTACTGTAGATAGAATTTCCCTTTTCCATTTAAAAGTCATTCTCTCCCACCGCTTGAAACAGCTCCACTTTGAGTGTTTGTTAAATGCATTGTCTTTCCTTCTTTATCATACACTACAAATGAAGTTTCCATAGCATTTGTCTTCACTTTGACTTTCAAGCCTCCTTCCTGTTTTATATCAGGGTTGTACTTCTTCATATCTCAGTGAAGAGTGTGAGCTGTACATGATGTTGATATTTCCTTCTCATGTATTTGTAAAGTTTCATCTAGAGTTAGGGTAGGTCGTAAACTATAATGGAATCATAACAAGGAGAATGATGACACAGGTGTGAAAGCTTTAGGAGCGTCAGGCTCTTATAGGCAAATTTCAGTGTGCCAAAGCACAGTGCTTCTATATCCACTTTCCTATGGTTTTTGTTTGCATAAATTGCAACATATGTCATCGTGAGGGTTACAGAACGCTGGAACAGGCTGTCCAGAGAGGTTGTGGAATCTCCTTCTCTGAAGGCATTCAAAATCCTCCTGGGTGCATGGTCCTGTTCTGGCAGGGTGGATGAACTAGATGATCTTTCAAGGTCCCTTCCAATCTGTAACATTCTGTGATTACAATTTAGCATTTTAAATTCTGGTGTTAAAGTGGAAAAATAATAAAGTTAACAGGAAAGAATACTTCGCAATCCAAAACAAAGCTCCTATGATCAGCCTATGATAATATGCAAGCTCAGCTTCTACCTAGATTTTTCTATATAAGTAACTTAAAAGCCCCAAAAACTACTGGATTTTTTTCTGAAATTGACATGTTTCCGAGGCATTTGCCTCTAAGTCTTAAATTTCTGAAATTTCCTTTAGTTTATAGGATGCTACAAGTCATTGACACAGGTCTTCATTATTTGATTTGTGTGGTATTTTAAACTTTTGAATTAGAGCAGGTAGCATCAGTTCATGCTGTGTAAGCTACATGGGAACATAGCTCGTCAATGCTGAAACAGGAGTGCTCTCGGAGCAGACCTATGTGAGCACTCTGTGCCACAATGAGTAAAGATCCAAATTTTCCAACTGTATTGCAATACTGGATAAGCTGCAAAAGCAGCTGCACCCACTTACAGCCATTGATGATCCCACAGGAGACACTTGGATTGATGATTCTCAGGAGACGTCTGTAGTCTCCATCCCAGGTTATGAGCTCTATCCATTCCATTGCTCCACAGTTCACATTGAGGTAGCTATATGCTTTCAGATATAATACAGATGCCATTTGAAATACTACATTGTTGAATTACAACTCTACTTAAGAAATTCTCTCCCTCTTTGTCTTCTGGGTGTAAAAGTAACATACCAGGGGGAGGAACATTGAAATGTGCAAGCATTTGACGTAAGGAAGGCATTCATGTTGCAGCAAAATTTTCTCAAATACCTCAGAAGTTCCCCTTTCCATTCAAATGATTAGGAAAAAATAACCTCGAATGACTTCATTAACTTCAATGCAGTTACGATGAATGTGCCCCATTATGCAGATAGAATAAGTACATGAAAATTATTTATGCTTAAAGCCCAGGTTTTCTGTAAGAGCATTTCTTAAATTTATCACAAATGCTACTGAACACTGGAAAGTCAGACTCCTTTCCAGAGAACTCTTAATTTCTGTTTCCTGGATTTCAGTTCTGTTTTTGAATACATACACACATACACAGGTCAAAATCAGAACAATTTTCTCCAGACTTTTGTGTTTTGTCTATTGTGTCCATGTGGTCCATGGAAGTCTTCAGAAACAAACCAGCGGAGGAAATCTTGCATCTAATCCTGTCCTTTATCTAGGTTCAAAGGGCTTTCTATGCAGTTTTGAATAGTTCTTTTTAAAAGCCTGGCTGGAATGTTATGGGAAAAAGAAAAATCCTGCAGTACTTTAAGCTTTTTTTCACTCAATTAAGCTCTCAGTAATGGTACCTGTATTCCAATTTCCTGGTATAAAATGGGATCTTCTGCTGTAAGAATCACAGAATCACAGAATGTTAGGGGCTGTAAGGGACCTTCAAAGACCATCCAATCCAACACTCTTATGAGAGCAGGATCACCTATGCCAGATCACACAGGAACATATCATAGAATCATAGAATAATAGAATAGTTTAGGTTGGAAGAGACCTCAAAGATCATCCTGTTCCAATCCCCCACCATAGGCAGGGACTCCTCCCAGTAGATCAGGACACTCAAGACCTCATCCATCCTGGCCTTGAACACTTCCAGACAGGGAGCAGCCACAACCTCCCTGGGCAACCTGTTCCAGTGTCTTGCCACCCTCACTGTAAAGAACTTCCTCCTAACATCCTGTTTAAATCTCCCCTCTGCCAGTTTGAACCCATTCCCCCTCATCCTGTCATTATAAGACCTTGTGAATAGTCCCTCCCCAGCCCTCCTGTAGGCCCCCTTCAGACACTGGAAGGCTACTATAAGGTCTCCTCAAAGCCTTCTCTTCTCCAGGCTGAAAAGCCCCAAGTCTTGCAGCCTGTCCTCATAGCAGAGGTGCTCCAGCCCTCTGATCATCTTCATGGTCCTCCTCTGGACTCTCTCCAACAGTTCCATGTCCTCCTTGTGCTAGGGGCTCCAGAACTGCACACAGTACTCCAGGTGGGGTCTGATGAGAGCAGAGTAAAAGGGGAGAATCCCCTCCCTTGCCCTGCTGGTAATGCTTCTCTTGATGCAGCCCAGCACACAGTTGCTGTCTGGGCCACGTGTGCACACTGTTGGCTCATGTTGGCCTCTCATCCACCCAGACCCCCAGGAGGGTCTTGAGTATCTCCAGAGATGGAGGCTCCAGAGATGATCAAACAGCTTGCCATACCATTCTTCTGTGTAGTATCATCATGAGGTAACTCCAGATTAAATTTCTACATCATAATTAATAATTGGATTGACTCACCTAAATATTTTTTGCTTGCTACCTGTCAAGACTACCATTTGATACCTGTTGACTCCCATTGATACCTGTTTCACTCAGACAAGCATATTCCATGGAAATTTTAATTTGCACTGCAGGTAGCATCAATTTTAGTGAAATTGCTGTGTGTTTTCATAACTTCAATGCATGCTAAAGCTACTTGGAATTATATCATTTTCTATTGTTTGCTAAGTTACAGCTAACTCTTTCATTCTAATCATAGCTGAAGGTGAACAAATAATCTTTCTTCATTACCTCCAACTACATATTTGTTAAAATATGTTGACAATCATAGGTAAAACAATTTTAATTTTCCTTTTCTACCTGTCCTGCGGGCTAAATAGTTTATCAGGTATTTCTGTAAACTTGGAAAACTGCCTTAAACAATTGCTTCAAAATACTAATGGAGACTCTGATCTAGGAAAAACAGGACTGTGTACACAGACTGCAGACAACTTCTCTGAAATTCATGCAATGACCCCAGATGAATTCTGAATTCATTAATATTTCCAACTGGTGTATTTAAAACTTACACTGATCAATTACAATTCATGCAGCACTGTATGACCTACACCTTATAAAAACAGAGTTTACATATTATCAAAATTAAGGAATGTAGTAAGTTTAGTACATCAGATTTAAATAATAAAATGGAAAAAAAATACGTTATTGTTCAGTCCCATCATCACTTGTGTCTAGTCCTTCTTTCAGTCTCATAGTGAAGTGCAAAAGCCTTCTCTGGAGGCTTTCAAGACCTACCTGTGAGGACTACCCTAGGTGATCCTGCTTTTAGCTGGAGGGTTGGACTCAATGATCTCTGGAGGTCCCTTCCAACATCTAACATTCCGTGATTCTGTAAAAAGAAATCCAGAAATATCTACATAAATGACAATAGACTACTATAAAAAATATGTGGCAATGTGCTCATAGATTTCTCTGAGAATTCCCTAACATAAGGCCAGCATAGAATTAGACAAAATGTTTTTGATCATTCTAGGCCCAGTGCACTGTAATCCCACACCCCTCATTTGCAACTCCAAACACCTCCAATTTTCCAGCTTGCTTTCTCTTGCGCTTCTTTCTACATTCACAATAGCACATCATAACAGAGAGGAAAAAGGTAAATATTGTTATGAAAAACAACATTCTAAAAGTCAAGGCTCTTTCTAGTATTTCAAAACATTTTCCTTATGTGGAAAATAATTCATTATTTATAACATCTTCTGTAGGGTAACATCAGAATAAATGATTTGGGGAAGGGGGAGGAAGGAGGAAGAAGTAGCATAAATATCTTCTCTGTAAAGGAAAACCTCAGCTTGCACCTCCCTCTGCTGTTCACACACATTTTCCCCTCTTTACTGTTTGCAGAAACTGAGAGTAGGGTGGAAAGGATATTTTGCAGAGCAGATGATGAGCTGAGTTCTTGATGCTTACAGGATTGTCTTGGTTTCCTTAAAATTTACCTCATAAAGCAATCTGCAATGTTTTCTCCTCCACCAAAATGGTATTTTCTCCCATTACTCTGAAAACAGCTGTAGCTAGAATAATTTCTACAAGTATGGTCACTACCTCTGAAATTTTTGCAGGCAAATATTTAATCACCCCCAGTAAAAAAGATTAACTTTTGCTACTGCACTCTAAATGTGGCTGTGATAGAAAATGGGGAAATAGAGCAGAAAAGCAGGCTAGAAGAAAGGAGACAGGGAACAGTGTAATTGGGTAAGGTGTCATGGGAAAAAAAAAAAAAAAAGAGAAGGACAACATGTGGAAAAGGAGCTGAAGGATAAAAAAAGAAACAGAAAACTAGAATGCAAGGAAAAAGAAAGATGAAAATTGGAATGCAGAAGAATGAGCAGGGGAAAGAAAAAAAAAAGCAAACAAAAAAACCCCAATTCCTTGAATTGCCACAGAGAAGCTGACTGATAGATTTTTTTTTTTACATTGGTTGTGGGATTTTTGACAGTTAGAGAGACTCCTGACTTTTAAATCAATTTGAAACTAACGTTAGCATTACAAGGAGAGGAGGCTTGGAGTAGCATTGAAGAGTAAGACTTAACGCTTCCTTTTATACCCAAAGCTAATATTAAAGAAAACTTGGAAGTACAATAATTTAGACCCACAGATACAGTGAAATCAATATTAAGACTAAGAAAGTTTTGTACAAAACACATTATAGGCTGAAAAATCAATTTTGGAACTTTCAAACACACTGTAATGAAATATTGCAGACAAACAGAGGAATAGTCCCAACCATGGAAGTGTGAAATGCCTCTTTTATATATATATATAAAGAGACAAAGTATTGCAATAACTGAGAAATACTTACTTTATCAACTAACATTAGGAAAACAATAAAATACCCCTATACCATATCTAGAAATATTACAGAGCCTAGTAAATACGTGCTTAGAGAATACACTGTGAAATACCTGCAAGAAAAAAAAGAAGCAAAATAGACTGAACTGGGGAAGAAAAAAAAAAAATCCATAAACTTTATTAACCAGCACTAGGAAAAAAATTGAAATAAGGTAGCACACTTAAGGAAACACAATGAACTGAAAGACATACAGAACCTGATCCTGCTTTCCCTTATGCTGAAATGATAGGATTCAAGAGAATGGAGTCATTCTGGGTCCACTGAGTGGTAAGCAAAAGAAGATTTTTTTTCCCATTGAATATATATGATTCAGTCTTGAAAAACAATAAAAATATTTCCAGGCGTTAAAAATGCCTGCCAAGCATACAATAGAATTCAGTCTTGAAATAGTAAATTCTGATGGTCTCTCCATGAATCTTCCTCTGACAGCTAGACCGTGAAAAGTCTGTGGAGCAGCTGAACTTGTTCCAAATAGCAATTGTTTTTCTTAAGCAGAAGTTACTGTTGTGGACCAAATGCAGGCATTGTGAGACTGCTTTGTGCAATCCTTACAATGAATTAAAGTGTCATGTTTTGCTGCAGCGCAAATGGAAGCGACCGTAAATAGTTTTCTTGTCCTAGTTAGGAAAGAACTCATGCATTTTAGAGGGGCTATTCTATATGCTGGATCTGAACTCTAGATGTTCTTCCATCAGGGTAGAAACCTGCAGTGAAAAAAAATGGTAATTTGAAGGCTGCATTGTCACCACTTGTGATTTTTACTGAGAGCTTTGTGCTTTGTGGTGATTTTCCTAGATGTCCTCTCCTGCATTGAAGGCAGTCTGTGGAAATCTGTTTTCTTTTTCCTTCTTTAAAAATGTCTTGTCCCTACTGTGGCACAAAATGCACTTTGCTTTCCCTCAGTGTATTATAAAAATTCTTACTCAGAGAACTTTTTATCATCAATAATTGGACTTGAATTGTAGGATGTAGGACTCTTGGGGAAAGGAAGTTGTACCAGTTTCTGTGACACATTATTTCTTATTAACGACAGATTTTGCTGCTTGCATTCACTGACAAAACTGTGTATGTTGCTGTCTATATATAAGTGGCATACCTTCTAATTATACATTTTGCCTCTTGCTTTGTTACATGGCCCAGTCATGGGGAAAATGATAAAACAAGTGGCAAAAATGTGATGCTACAATCCAATGTCTAGTTAGACTCAGATGTAAACAAAGATGAAATTTGGAAGACAACACACTTTCCTTCTTCTTACCCCACACTGTTGTGATTGAGAAATTTTGTAGTTAGCATTTAGTTCTAGAGCAAGACTGAAGGATAGACGAGGCTGCAAGAGTAGCAATGTTAATTTTAATATGTATTAGGCTTAACAGAACCCACAAAATTCGACTGCATTTGAAAAGACTTTTTAAAAAATAAAATAATTTTTTAAAATTACATATTTCTAAAACCCCTTTAGATCTGAAAGAAGCCGCAGTGATCTGGACAAAGAGGAAAAGATTTTCCAAAGGGAGAAGTGGTATCAGTACATTGAGAGAGGAAGTAGCTTTTTCAGGAGCTAGCATGAGAAACAAAAAAAGAAAGCTTTAGTGATAAAAAGAGAGCTGCAGGAAACAGTGCAGGCAATGCTTAAATTAAAATACATCTTATCTAGAATTGCTTTCCCAAAGCCTCAAAACACTGATGCTGGTAATAGACCTCAGCTCTCCTGAGAGCACTCTCATGCATATTTCTTCCTCTCAGGGCATCCTCACCCAAGGGAATAAAATGGCTTTCAGAAAGAACTATTTCCTTTCTGCTACAGGCAGAAGCAGGTTGTTTGTCACCTGAAGCATATTCTCTCAGGCATGGTAACACAATATACCAAGGTTTCTCTGAGAATATGTCTTTTGCTCAGGAGCAAAAAATCTGCATGTTAACCAGGCACTGAAAATTAGAAGCATATGGTGAAAACTAGCAGAAAGCAGGAAAATCCCACCTCAATCTCTTTATCAAGAGAGGGAAAGAAGATGGGAAAGAAGCCAATGCATTCACCCAGGTGTAGAACCTCCTCACTTGTGGCAGTTTGGGAGTTTGACACACACACACACAATTCACCAGACTAACTCAGCCAGCTGAAAGTTAAGGAATGAAGCTGTATTTTACAACATAGCACAAATTTACAAGCATATATATGCAGCAGTATATACAGATATTTACAAGTATATACAATTATATACAAGTCAAAAGTAATACAGAAATACAAAACTCATCCTGAACAGCAGAAACCACCCAGAAGGGCTCTGAACTAACTCGCCTTCTGTGTTTTCCACTCCCTCCCTTATTTCAGAAGGCTTACATGCAGGAGTAAGATTGCCAGATAAGGAGTTAGAAGAAGGACTAGTTCAGCTTACACAGGTTCAGGCAGAGATAGTTAATATGGCAAGCAGAGCAGTGACACTGTTTATGTGACCTTGTTTATGTTTCTTGGTTTTATATCTCTCAGCAGAACCTATGAGTGACACAGACATCTCATAGACTTTATTTTCACAGTCAATGATCTAATTTCTCTCATTAAAATATTCCAATTAGCCTCAAACCAGCACATCACTCTTCTGTTCCTCCCAAGTGCAAATGAGCTGCACAAGTTCTCATTGATCAAAATCCTCCTGGAGTTCCTTCCTTTCAAGCAGCAGAGCAGCCAGTGTGTCATCACAGAGTGAAGTTACTGTATATTGCAGTGTAGGAGAAGTCACCATCAGCATAGAAGACCAAGGTTCAGGTGATTGTTTCAAGGTATTTTAATTGGCACAAAACTGTACAGCTCCCCTGAAAGTGAAAGAGACTCCTCCAGAGGAAAGTCAGGCACATTTGGAAGGTCAAGAGCTGAACTTCTAGCCTGAACCAGGCTAGGTATTTCTGATAAGGTCTCTTGTCATGGGAGTGTTGACTGTCTTTCAGACTTATGTCATTATTTCTACTCTAAGCCTACAAAATCTTTCTCCAAAATGTAGGATGAAAGAGAACGTCTCTGGTGAAAGTTTTATACTGATGAATCATTTTTCAATGATGAAAAGCAACGTTGTCAAAAAACTCCTGGCTAGCTCTTGTGGCAATACTATTGTCTGGTGTATCTGTCAGACAGCCCTCCTAATTAAGCTATTTTTGTACAAAACTCTGAGTACAGTTCATGAATCACAAAGCTTACAACTCTGGTTCCATATCGCCACGGGAAAATCCTCCTGGAGGGAAACCATAATGTTGCACTCTGCAACCCAAAATTGTTACATAAAGCATCTACTCTTCCATATTGGAACAGGCTGTCCTACTATCCTAGCAGTCATTCGATTCCTCAAAACATGGAACATAAAAAGATGTCTGTTTGAACAGAGATCAAAGCTTTTCATGCATTGCTGGACCTAGAAGTACTTCATAACATAACAGTTAGACATATTCACGTCAAACTTAGGAAAAGGTAAAAATGAAAAGTAAAGGATTCTGATGTCTATTTGAAGTACACACAACAGATGTAAAATCATGTCAAACTGTCATGTCAGTACTGCCCAGGGGATTGAATCATCTGACTTCTACACCATTTTTGCTTCATTCACAAAATTTAATTGGGTGGCAAAACACGGTAATTTTTTTTTTTTTTAGTCAGAAGTGTAGTTTTGCAATAACAGTCTTCTGAATCTCAAGCAGTAATTAATGAAAAATTATAATGGCAGCAGTCACAGCCATACCTCGTTAGAGTTTCCTTGTTTTCACCCCACTGTAGCATAATTGCACCATCAAAGTGGGAAAGTTGAATGAAACAATGAAACTAAAGTTATTTTCCAACTCTGACACATCCGGAGCAAGTGTTGGTTTGTCATATCACCTTCTTTACATTTGATTCTTGCCTCAGGCTTGTTCCTGCTTCCAAAGTGAGTGCCAGCAATAATTTTATAATAATATTACCATTTTTGCCATTGCCATTATTGTCTTTCCCTTCCCAACTCTTTTCCAGGATCTCCTTCACCCACCTATTTGCTTATATTTTGGAGTCCAGGCTTTATGAGACTACCATTATTATATTTTTTTCTATATAGTTTTCTTCTTTTAAAAGTATGGCATGCACGTCTGATAAATAAAGGTCATGAGAGAAGAAAATCACTTAAACAGACCTCCATAAAGATATACCTATATTGGTGTTGTTTACCACTAAATTTTGTTGAGTTCTGTTTAGTTGCAGCCATGCTGGTACCAGGCATACAACCAATCATGTCCTGGGATGCATTAAGAGCAGCGTGGCCAGCAGGGCAAGGGAGAGGATTCTCCCCCTTTGCTCTGCTCTCATCAGACCCCACCTGGAGTATTGTGTGCAGTTCTGGAGCCCCCAGCACAAGAAGGACATAGAACTGTTAGAGCCAGTCCAGAGGAGGGCCACAAAGATGGTCAGAGGGCTGGAGCACCTCTGCTATGAGGACAGGCTACAAGAGTTGGGGCTCTTCAGCTTGGAGAAGAGAAGGCTTCAAGGAGACC
The DNA here is from genome assembly GCA_013396835.1 of Psilopogon haemacephalus. NCBI lineage: Eukaryota > Metazoa > Chordata > Aves > Piciformes > Megalaimidae > Psilopogon > Psilopogon haemacephalus. The sequence continues at coordinate 341,218 of VWZI01002853.1, forward strand.
TTGTAGTAGCCTTCCAGTATCTGAAAGGGGCCTACAGGAGTGCTGGGGAGGGACTATTCACAAGGTCTTGTAAGGACAGGATGAGGGGTAATGGGTTCAAACTGGCAGAGGGGAGATTTAAACGGGATGTTAGGAGAAAGTTCTTCACAGAGAGGGTGGCAAGACACTGGAACAGGTTGCCCAGGGAGGTTGTGGCTGCTCCCTGTCTGGAAGTGTTCAAGGCCAGGATGGATGAGGCCTTCCTTGAGTGACTTGTTCTAGTGGAAGGTGTCCCTGCCATGGCAGGGGGTTGGAACTGGATGATCTTTGAGGTCCCTTCCAACCTAAACCATTCTGTGATTCTATGATTCTAATAGCACAGAAGAAGCAGGTGCATTACAGCAACAACCCCTTTTACATGCTGTACTTGAAGACTGCTCAAGAACTCATCAAAATGAAGTCAAATCGTTTGATGGGTAGCCATTCCTTTCTCATTTTGCTATCTCTTTCATATCCTGCTCTGCTGAACAGAATAGCAAAACTTACAGCTAATAGTCTAAGATGCTGAACTTGTGGAGCTGAAAATTATTTCTTGAAAATGCTTGTTATATAGCTTCCACTGGACCTCTTACTTCCTCTTCCTCACACCTACTGGGTCAGAGGGAAGTGATTAGAGCAACTTAGCAACCTGTTAAAATGGGAACAACACATTTGGCATCCAGTAGTGTGTGCTGAGGTTGACATTCTCTGTGGACATGCAATCATAACATCTATTTGCAAGTGGCTATATATAATGCCTTATTGTAACCATTCATAAGAAGATAATGATATATGATGCCTACCTCCCACTTAAATCAAAGTGCTTGAATGCTGTGTCTTGAAAACTTGAACTTTTAAAGAAAAAAATTCAAGTGTCAGAACTTCAAATTATATACTCAGCAGACATTCAACTGTTTAACATCTCAGAGGACCTCTTTAAGTCAGGATGCAGCCAAGAATACTAGTGAAGACAGAGGACACCAGTCAGGCTCTCCTGCTAGCAGTTCATAGGATCACAGGATGTCAGGGCTTGGAAGGGACCCAAAGAGATCATCAAGTCCAACCCCCCATTTGGCCACTGTCTTTTCTTCCTGTAATGCTAAATTTACTTTAAAAAGAAAAAAATAAATAT
>VWZI01002853.1:342421-384220 GCA_013396835.1 Psilopogon haemacephalus
CATTCCATGGTGCATCAAAAGTTATATTGCATTTTTAAGGATCTTCATTGTTACTTGCTCTCATTATAAAGAAAAGTGTATTTTATACACCACTTGCTATTGCTGTGCAGTGCCAAAAATTGTTATAAGCATAAAACAAGCATTAGGAAACGTTAGGAAAAAAAGAGGCACTTGAGTTTGGAGCTGCAACTTAAAACTCCTTAAAGCTGAAGGGAAAGCTTCCAGGAAGTTCAGAATTGTCTATGAAGTTGGCAACAAACCTCAGTTCCAGATCACTGGGTAGCAGGTTCTCCCACACACAGGCTTCTCTGGATCTGGGTCTCTGCACAGTTAATAACATTAACAACATCTGACATCCTTTTTTTTTTTTTTTTTTTTTTTTTTTCGTTGGTGCTCTTTGTGCCAAGAAGTTGATAGAAACANCTGCACACCTTTTGGAAGGAACTTAAATCGCAATCTTAGATTCAATACACTGAAGTATCAGGTTGCAATTTCTGCTTTCAGATTTTGTCTCTACAATTAGCCTTATTTTGAAAGAAAATAAGGTAAGATTAATACAAACAACAGGTGTTATTTGAAGGTTCTACGTTTCTCTCAAAAACGCAGTATTATCGTGATTTCAAGCACTTTTCCATAAATGTTACCTAATTACCTCCTGGCAACCAATTTTAACTCGATTTTTGTACTGTTTGTCTCAGAAGAGCAAAGAGAAACCTGAAATCAGAAAAATCGTCTGTTCTCTTCTGCCACCATAATAATAAAATGCATAGCCTAAGTGCTTTTAGAGAATCATCAGTGATGGGTTGGGAACTCCCCCCTTGCCCCTTTCCAAGTTAAAATTTACCAGACCAGCTCATATGTCTTGGAAGTAAGATAAAGATATATTTTACAGCAAATCCAGAATTATAAGCACATATACACAATGTATTTACAATTACGTACAATTTAGAAATAATACAGAAACCAAATCTTCCCCTGCCCCAGACAAAGAAAGCCCAAAAGGGACCAATGCCACCCTGTCTCTCCCAGATAGAAAGAAAAAAACCAGCAAGGCTTACGTGTTATCTAGTTAACCAAGGTTAGTGAAAGAGATTGGAGAAGAATTGAAGAGAACCAGTGTCCAAAAGCCAAGAAGAATGAATTATTTATACATTGGCTTTTTATACCTCTTAGCAAACCAATGAATGATATAGACTTTGTTATTATTATTCTTTTATAACCAATGATCTAATTTCTCTTATTAGAATATTCCAGCAAGCTTTAAACCACCACAATGAGAGACCATAAAGAGGCAACCTGGCCTCATTGAAACTTTGCACTGAATCAGTGTGTCCAATCAGTGCCACTCACAGGATCACAGGATGTCAGGGGTTGGGAGGGACCCAAAGAGATCATTGAGTCCAACCCCCTGACAGAGCAGGGCCATACAATCTAGCTCAGGTCACAAATGAACAGGCCTTGAAAGACTCCGTAGAAGGAGACCCTACAACCTCTCTGGGCAGCCTGTGCCAGTGCTTTGAGACCCTTACAGTAAGGAAGTTCCCCCTTGTGTTGAGCTGGAACCTCCTGTGCTGTAATTTACATCCATTCCTCCTTGTCCTATCACAGGGAGCAAGTGAGAAGAGCCTGTACCCCCACTCCTGACACCCAGCTCTCAGATATTTATAAACATTTATTAGATTCCCTCTCAGTCTTCTCTTCTCCAGAGTAAAAAGCCCCAGGTCCCTCAGCCTCTTCTCATAAGGCAGTGCTCCAGTCCCTCTAATCATCCTCATAGCCCTCTGCTGGACCTTCTCCAGAAGATCCCTGTCCCTTTTAAACTGGGGAGCCCAAAACTGAACGCAGTATTCAAGATGAGGTCAACCAGGGCAGAGTAGAGAGAGGGAGGAGAACTTCCCTTGATCTGCTGGACACACTCTTCTTAATACATTCCAGGATCCCATTGGCCTTCTTGGCCACAAGGGCACATTGCTGTCCTGTGGGTAGCTTGTTATCCACCAGCACTCCCAGGTCCCTCTCCACAGGGCTGCTCTCCAGCAGATCAGCTCCCAACCTGTACTGGTACAGTTTATTATTCCTCTCCAGGTGCAGGACTCTGCACTTGTCCTTGTTGAACTTCATTTGGTTCCTCTGTGCCCAGCTCTCCAGTCTGTCCAGATCTCACTGGATGGCTGCACAGCCTTCAGCTGTATCAGCCAAGCCTCCCGGTTTGGTGTCATCAGCAAACTTGCTGAGCAGACTCTGTCTGTCTGTCCCCTCAGCAATGGCATTGATGAAGATGCCAGCACTGGACCTAGCACTGATTGCTGGGGGACTCCATTAGTTAGAGCTCTCCAGCTGGACCTGGCACCATTGATCACCACTCTCTGAACTCTATCTTGTAACCAGTTCCTAAACCACCTCACTGCCTGCTCTTCCATCCCACACTTCCTGAGCTTGCTCATTAGGCTGTTAGGGCAGATGGTGTCAAAGACCTTGCTAAGGTCAAGGTAGAAAACATCCACTGGTCTCCCTGAACCTACTCATTCAGTTGTGTCCTCATAGTTTGCTATCACATTAGTCAAGCAAGAATTTCCCTTAGTAAATCCATAGTGACTATTCCTGATAACCTTCTTCTCTTCCAAGTGCCTTGAGATGCCCTCCAGAAGGAACAGCTCTGTCATGTTTCCAGGGATGGAGGTGAGGCTGACTGGTCAATAGTTCCCTGGAACCTCTTTCTTGCCCTTTTTACAGACTGTACTGACGTTGCCTCTCCTCCAGTCCTCGGGCACCTCTCCTGTCTGCCACAATTTGGCAAAAATGAAGGAGATCGGCAGAGCAATCACATCAGGCCATTCTCTCAGCACCCTTGTGTCCCAGGTTGGGAATTATGGGGTTAAAACTCCTCTAGAGACTAGAGAAGAATGTCATTCAATCCCATAGTTCTGCTATCTCTTCATAAGCTCAAGGCAAGGCCAGCTCACTCTCCTTTCCTCCCCTTCCAGCTGTGTCTGGGCAGGAGCTGTTACCACTAAATATGTAAGCAGGTAGGCCTGTTTTGGAGCCTAGGAATGGCAGAGGCATGGGGGGAGGACTGGAGCACTGGGGTTTGTAGATTTAGTTTTGGGATGGAAAGAAAATTCAAGGCGGTTGCTATAACTTCTACATCTGCTCTGTAGCTTTTCCATGCATCTCTCTATCCAAAATATAATTTCGTTATTTTCTCCAATTCGTTTGAGAGTTTTTATTCTGTCAGCAGTAAAACCACCACACCTTGGGTGCATCTCATCAGGGCCCATGGACTTGTGAATGTTTAATTTGTGTTAACTGATCCCTAACCCAGTCTGCACTGACCAGTGGGGAGCTTTCCTTCCTCCAGGCTTCCTCTCCTTAATCCAGGGTCTGGAGTACATGGGAGAGTTCAGCCTTAGGTGTAAAGACTGAAGCAAAGAAGACATTCAGCAACTCTGCCTTCTCTGCATCCTCTGTTATCAGGGCTGCTTCCTGGTTCAGCAGTGGCCCCACACCTTCCCTGTTCTTCCTTTTCCTACTGATGTATTTGAAGAAGTCCTTCTTGATCTCTTTTACTTCCTTTGCCAGTTTCAGTTCCAAGAGGGCTTTGGCCTTCCTTGTTGCCTTCCTGCATGCCCTGACAACTTCTCTACAATTCTCCCAAGTGACAAATGCCTTCTTCCACAAACTAAGTTTCCTTCTTCCCTGAGACTTCCTTCAGGAGCTCCTTGCTCAGCCGTGCAGGTCTCCTAGCATGTTTACCCAACTTTTTTTACTCAGGGGAACACACCTAGCTTGGGCTTGGAGGAAGTGGTCTTTAAAACTTTCTTGGGCTCCTTTACCCTCTAGAGCCTTAGCCCATGGAATTTCTGCAAGAACACTGCTGAAGTTAGCTCTGTATAAGTCCAGGGTTGTAATTCTACTTGTTGGTCTGCTTCTACCCTGTAGAATACTAAACTCCACTATGTCATGATCACTGGCCCCAAGACTGTTCCTGACCTTAATGTCCTCAACCAGTCCCTCTTTATTAGTTGATACAAGGTCCAGCAGTATACCTCTCCTTGTTGGTTCCTCCACTACCTGCATCAAGATGTTATCACTGACACACAGCAAGAGGCTTTTGGACTGGCTGTGCAGTTCCCACTCTAGTGGTGGGAACTGGTTGTGATGGTTTTACACCACTTAGAATTTAGGATTTATCTCCCAAAAGGTAAACTACCACAGTATTTAGAATTTGGAAGTAAAGTGGAATTATTATTTAGACTAAATATAAAAAGGTAATAAACATATGCAAATACATATATACATATAAAGCTAAACAATAGCACAGCTACCCTCCTGGACAAAGCCCAGGGCACCCCCACTGGACACTGCTGCCTGCAAGGCCATGTTGCCTTACCTTCTACTGCCATATAACACAAAAAATGGTCAGCACAGAGATGCAAACAAGGCCAGAGAGAGAGACATGGGGAAAACCAAGCAAGCGAGAGAGCAAGAACACTCTGGACTCCAAATGATATAGGATTTTTAGACCAATGGAATGAGAGAAATATATCTCTCATACTTTGTTCAGACCCTTGAGTCCATTCTCTTGAACCCTCTCTTGAGTTCTCTTGAAAATTTTATCTACAATTTACAATTAAGGCACTAGTCTTAAAACTGTAACACTGGAGAGTTTTGGTCTCTTTGACAGAGGGCATTTCCCTTTTTATTTTTTTTTAAATTTCAATCCCCACTCCTCAGTGAATCTCAAGTGGAGCAGGGGGATGCAGACTCATATAGATTACAGATGCACATATTTGCACATGTACATGCAAATGTAAAATCTCAGTTTTGCAATACCACAAATAAAGCTAACTCCACAGATATTCATAGTGTATGGTCTGATGTAAATGCCTGCTGCTGCAGAGCATAAACCAATCATGTTCCTTCCTTAACACAATCAACACTATTTAATGTGATACTGGACACATTACTTCTACATCACCTTCCTCCCTGCAGCACTGTGTTTCTGCAGACTTAGTGCAGTTGGAGGATTTTTTCTCTCTAATTTGTTTATGCAGATTCTTTCATGCTATGCTGTGTAATATCTGCAGTACAGTCCTCTGAGCTGGATTTTGTGAGGTTGCCTCCCATAGCTGATGCCACTTAGCCTGCTGCAAATTGATGTGGATGGCTCTCTTGCTTTGGAGATTGAACATTTTCACCTTCACAGTACACTCATCTTTTGCTGGCCTGGGGCTTAAGAACCTGAGATACATTCTTAACTAGGAAATTCCACTTTGCATTGCAACATGCTATAATCATACTGGTGGACTGAAATTTCAAGTATCCTAGAAAATTTTACCTTATCAATCTTCAGAAGGGCAATGGTTCCAAGAATTAGCACATTTCCCTCATGTCCACTTCCCATTAACACTCGAAACTAAGTGCAAATTCTAGCTCAAATGATGAAAGGCAAACAAGTCAAGTACAGCAGTAGCTTCTGCATGCTTTCTACTATTTTATTAACTTTATGCATAGTAATACTGTATTTATGTGAGCATTTTCACACACCCCTTCAGCTCTGCTGAATGCTTAGCAGAAGTCTTGGAATTCAATGGGAAGAGAGGAACTTTGCCTTCTGCTGCTGCTGTGAAGGAAAACGGAGGCTGTGACCTACATTGCATTTTCAGCCTTTTGGATGTTGTCAGTTGATATTACAATCTTCTAAGCTACGTTTTCATCTGTGGATCCTTCTGATTTTCTTTTTACTGACAATTTACAAAATAGGTTTTCTGGAAATGTCATTTCTGGTGAAACAATGGCACCATTCAACAGTTTGAGAGATGCCAAGAGAGGATGATCAAACACTTTATATGCCTGGTAGCTACCTGGGGGTGCTTTGTGAGCTTCCAGCAAAATATGTGTTTATCTTTAACCTATGGTCAGTTACAGACACCCTTAACATACAGATATTGCTTTGTACAATTTACATCAAGGTAGCATAAATTATGGAAGCCCCAAAAGATTTAAAATATTCTTTTCAATATCTAGGTGCCAGCTGCTGGGGGGAAATTAATGTGACAATTAAAAAAAAAAACAAAAAACAAAAAACTGAAAACAGACCTCAACTTACAAACGACTCTTGAAGGAATTTTGAAGTTTCTTAAAAAGTAGGGGGCAGATTGCTGTGGCTGTATATGTGTTTCTCACACTCTCCTTGCTTTGATTTTCCTTCAACAATCTTTTCACATCCTGGGAATTCTGTGCTCATTTCTAAGATTTGGGGGTTTTGTTAGTTTTTTGGTTTTTTTTTTTCTTTCCTTTGGTGGTGGATTCCTCGTAGTGTTTCTTGAAGAAGACTTTCATTCTACCAGCCTGCAGTAACAGCCTTTCTGAGTTATGTGCTTCTAGCTACTCAGTGAGTAAAATAACGTCTCCATCTTCTGCTGTGCAAAAAAATTATTTTACTATCATCCATGTGCATATAAATGTAGACTTGCCCTTCTAAAGTGAATGCTGACATTTATGGGTGATGTTCAAAAGCCCTTCAGAGAAAAAGTTTACACATTGTAAGGTTAAGATCCATGACAGATGATAAGCAGTGATATAAAATGCTTATGATTATAGACTTTTGTGGAGGACATTCAGATCTGGGAAAGCAGGAATTAGTATTCACTAGAGCTCTGCCACCAGCTTCGCTTCTGAAACAAAGATCTAAATTCCTCGTGGAGCTTCATGTCCAAGAGCAGCTGAAGACAACACATTTCTCTTTATAGTGCTAACTCCAAAAGGGTGGTTCCTAAATTGGTTTCTGTGGACCATGATGATACATGCTGCTTGCCATCAAGGTGGTGGCAAATCACATACAACTGTTTTTCCTCTTTCTAGCTACTAAATTATATCAGATGACAGAGAAACAAACAAACAAACAAACAAACAAACAAACAAAAAATCAAATGCTCTTCCTTAACAGTATGTTTCCATATAATCAGCTGCTGCAAATACCACTGCAATGCTATTTAATGAGCAAATAAAGGAAATGACAATTCAGGAAAACTCCTCTTTAATAAACCATCCAAGCAAACAACATATCTGAAAACACCTATTTGATGAATAATGTTAATAACAGCTCACCATAAGCAGCAAGTTTTGCACAGGGGCTTGGGTGACACACACCTCATGCGCATCCAGTGGAAGAGGTGATCCACTGTAATGCTGCAAACCTCAGTTCTCCATAATCACAAGAAACTCATCGTCACTGCTATGTGATATTTTAACATAAAGACTGTGCTTTATATTATTGTTTTGTACTTGCTAGCAACAATATAGTCCATGGTTAACAGATCTGGAAAGACAAAACAGATGGGACAAGATGTAATTATAAATAGGAGATGTTTTTTGAATGGGGAAAAAAAAAAGGCACAAAAAGGCATTACCATGCACAATGAGTTGGGCCACTGTAATGTTAAAACCAGGGATGGCATAAACAACAATGCATAAATGCCTTCTTGACATAACCTTTGCATAGTGTAGGACCCAGGGAAACCTGTCTCTGGGGTTTCTGAAAGGAAGGGGATAACAAATAAAGGTCAAGCAGAGTTTTACTGAGATACCCTAAAACTATCCTTAAGCATGTTAGGGTTGTCAAAGTATTTTTAGGCTGTTCACTGGAGATAGCTTAATGGAGAGTTTTCACTGTTGTATAAAGCTATCCTCCCTTTTCATTATAACATTACATTTTTCTCTTTTCCTGCTCCACATTCTACTGTCAGTTCTCTGTTCATCCTTTTATGTCATCCTCTCTATTTCTCACTATATATACATCCTGATTTGTCTTCTGCTCAGTAACCTACCTCTTTGTTTCCATTCCTTGCTCCATTTATCTTTCTGATAGCTGACATGATAGAATTTGACAAGAGTGACATAATCCACAGTGGGATTCATCTTTATATTATAGAAAGAGGTGGGGAGGGGGTTGTGAGGAGGAGGGGAAGGGGGGAAAAAAAGTGAAAAATACATTCCCAGAATATTTTAAACAACTATTTATTCTGAAAGAATAAATATTAAGTCCATAAGCATTCATAAGGTCTTAAATTACCTTAACAATTAGCACCATAAACAGATAAAAAAAGTGGCTCAGCATCACAAAAATGAGTAATTAGTTCATGTTACAAATAGTCATTTCTATTAACAAATGCACAGGACAGTGTAACTTCCATTTCTCAGATGAGGTTGCTTTTCTGCTGTACTCTTATTTTTCATTCTTTAATCCTATTATGCTAACTCTGGTCTTAGACTGTTTGGAATCTTGTAGCCAACATTCCTTTGCCTGTTTGCCAACGTGGGAAATGTCTTAGAATCACAGAATTCATAAAATTAATTTAGGTTGGAAAAGACCTTTAAGATCCTTTTGGACAAGAGTCCAAATGTCAACATTTATGTGACTGACTTACAATCTTGTTATCTCAAACAAAAAAATTCTGACACTTAAATAAAAAATTTTGGAAATACTCAGAATTTAACAGTATCTCTGAATTAGATGGATGGACCTCTACAGTGTAAAGTATGACATTCATGCTATTGCAAGGTGAGACTAATTTATTTTGCTTTTAGTGCTTGAGCTAGAGTTTATGAAGCCTTCAAAGGTGAGGTCTCATGTACCTTTTCTTATGATGGGAAAGTCAGGGAAGATGAAATATGTAAGGATGTTTTTGTAATGCCAATATGGACTTGTGAAGCTGTCAAGGCAAATGCTAGTACTTTGGAGGAAAGAAAGCATTCAAGTGAAGGATCTCAATTCAAGGAAAAACATTTCAATTAGATACAGAAAGTGTGTTTATTTTGGGGTTTGTGCACTGCGGTTTGAATTTGTGAAAATCAGCACTTCTTGTTATCAACAATACCATTAATAACAAAGAGCTAAGTAATGGAACTCTTCTGTCAACAGGCTGATTGCTGTAAATCTATTTGTCCTCCTGATTATCTCATGACCAGATCTGAATCAAAGCAAAATTAAATACTTAATAAATCAGTTCTTACGAGACAGATTTCCTGGGCTTTGAAGGATGCAGACTCATGAATTAGCTGTTCTAAAAACTGATCTAGTGTCTTCTTGAGACAACAGTTTCAAAAATAGATCAACACACTATCCCACAGCTCAACAAAGCTCATACTGCCTGACATTCAAATGCGTCATTAATCTCTGTCAAATACCACTGGCTATATTGATAATCAAGTTCACAACAACACATTCTGAGAAATGAAGCTTAACTTTCTCGCTAAGTTCTGTAATAGTTGTTACCACAAAACCACTACATCTTCTGCTCCTCTTACTTAAGTAAGATAGCTGTGCCTAAATATGATATTTTGTATAGACATTGATACTTCTGTCAGAAAATTTATAATTACATAAAAACAATGCCATAATATTTTTATTAATGCTTTCCAGATTTTATATTACTTTCTGTTAGCCAAAGGTCTGCCCTCTCACATATCAGTGCATTCTGATAGCAAGAAGAATCATGTAGGCAATACTGAAGAAGCTAAAAGCAAAAGACATTCTTAAACTTTGATACTATCTCTAGTTCCTGAGCAATGTTCATAGAGGAACAATAGACATATCACTCAAAAAGAAAAATTACAGTCCAGAAGTTAAAAAGGATTTTAAAATATTCCAGCTCCTGGGCATTATCCAATACACAACTATAAACACTACAATCTAATCAGAATAATTTGGTGACAATAGCTCCTTTTGTCATTATTGTTCTCACAGGCTTCCCACCTATTACTCAATTTTTGAAATCCTACGTTTAATCTGCTGGATTTAAGTGTTAAAAGAGATTGCAAACAATGGATAGCTGCTGTAATCCTTCAGTAGAGTGGAGGGGGTTAAGTAGCACCACTTCAGTCATGCCTGAGTTCTGTGATTTGTGAGATTAAGTAAAACCTTTTAACATCATTTGAATACACCAAGTTGAATATTTTTTTTTTCTTCAGTTAAATTGCTAACCAACTTGCTGAATCTCAAATTGCTCCCATTTTTACAGGAACCATGCCAGGGTATTACAGGGGAAATGGCTAAATTGGTTCTGGAGAGTTTCATAAGCTGTTTAAAATAAGATTACATTTATATTTTTAAACATCTTGTTTGTATGTATGTATGCATGCATGATATAGAGTATTGGTATTTTGTAATTTAACTATGATTTTATGCCTGCTGAACTTTAGGACACTCATGAAAATTATGTGTCTGTTTCTCTTGTTCCTCTGATGAATGAAATTTCAATAAGTATTGTCTTAGCCTATTTTTGCCTGCCTTGTGTTTTCATGCTAACCATTTTCAATCATGGTCTACTATCTTATTTTTTCCTATTTAATTCTCATATTTGCATGCACCTTTACATCCTTTCTTGCAATACTCTCTCTCTTAATCTCTGCATATAGTGCCTATTTCTCTTCCCCTACCTATTTTCAGTGTGATATCTGTTGGAACACCCTTAACCTTTATCCTCTTTGTATCAGCATCTCCACAAACTGCTGTAATGCACAATCAAAAATTGCAAAGTAAAGCATAATTCCCAGGGAACAGAAGGCAAGTATTTGCGGGAGTCCAAGGAGGACTGGAAAATAAACTCTTTACTGTGGACCTGATTCACCTCCAAAAAAGCACCTGCTGGTGGAGATTTTATTTTTTTTTACTGTGCATGTTCAAAGAAAAGCCCTTGTCTTCTCAGCTTTAAAAACAAGCAAGAACAGGTAACACCTCTTGTAACACAAACACAATAGTACCTGCCAGAATTACACTGCACCATGCCTGTGTTTAGCCTGGAAACTGCATTTATCTACAGAAATTTTAGGCCAGATAAGACATGAAACAGGAAACAGTGAAATCAGAGATGATACCTAGTAATCTTGTGCTTCCTGCCTAGCATTATAATGTTGAAAATATTGTGGTTACAAACAGTAAAAACATTATTTTAACAGCAAGGTAGCAAATAGCCCCTTTCTTTAAAAGTCTTCTTAACTTAGTTTTCTGATCTTGACAGAAAAAAAAAAAAAAAGGTATAAAAAGGTATGCTCTATTTGATCTTTAAAATGAAAAGGAGCCAAAAAACAGCTTTCCCAAACAACTAGATAGTTCCTTTAGTTGTGGTGACAGAGTATCCAGTTGCCTCACATACAAGTACATATTTAAGACACATAATTAACCAGTTTTAAAACTGATATCTCTGCAGAATATCACACTGAATTCATATTCTTGTTTAAGAGACAATGCTGATATTTATTCTGCTAATTCAAAAGAAATACATCGTCTTCTCAAGAATTTTGTTTTAGGAACAAGGGCTGTAAATTCAATGCCCTGAGCAACTAATTATTATTAAAAAAAAAAAAAAAAAAAAAAAAGCCCAAACAGGGAAAAAAAAAACAGTAAAGACCAAAGGGGTTTGTTAAGCCACACTGAACTAACACAAGNGGCTACATATCTTATGTCAATCAATTTCTCTATCAACAATGTATTCTCCCAGACTAGAATAGAAAAAAAAAAATTGATAAATAAATATATTGATAAATAAATAAAAACAAACAAACAAAACAACCTAGACAAATATATAGTCACTGATAAGTAAGATACAAACAAACAAATAAATGGAACTCAACCAAAATTAAATTCTGGTTAGAATCTGTTCACAAATTCTTTCCATATTGCCACTTAATTGCTAAGGAAAAGGGATGAATTCAGCTATTGGGGTTGAACTCTGGCTTTTCTAGTTAGAGTATTTTTCAGCACAAAATTCCATTGTCAGTGCAATCCAGGAAGTAACTATGACAGTGTAACGAAAGTTAGATTTTTGCCTTCTGGTAAAGCCTGGCTTTTCCACTCTTCAAGGAGAGTAGGATCATTTCGAGACTAAGGCACTGGACATCTGACACATGTGACATATCAGCCCGGCAACAAAATTCCTGTCATAGTTTCAGTAGTTCTTTTGTATCAGCACCTCCAGCAATATAAATGATCGTTGGTCTAGTAAGTCAAGTTCACGGAAAAGGTCAATATGAAAAATGTGTCATTGTCTAACCACTGATCATTAGAAAACTTTGTTGGATCTGCAACAGGTATCAGAGAGACTAGTAGGTATCTGTATCTGCTACTATATTTGTAGTAGATCCAAGACCAGAGATCACATCTTCTGAATATTCATCATGCAACGTGTTCTTCTGTACTGTGTGCAGTTCTGGAGCCCCCAGCACAAGAAGGACATGGAACTGTTGGAAAGAGTCCAGAGGAGGGCCACAAAGATCATGAGAGGGCTGGAGCACCTCTGCTATGAGGACAGGCTACAAGAGTTGGGGCTTTTCAGCCTGGAGAAGAGAAGGCTTCAAGGAGACCTTATAGTAGCCTTCCAGTATCTGAGGGGGGCCTGCAGGAGGGCTGGGGAGGGACTGTTCACAAGGTCTTGTAATGACAGGATGAGGGGGAATGGGTTCAAATTGGCGGAGGGGAGATTTGAACAGGATGTTAGGAAGAAATTCTTCACAGAGAGGGTGGCAAGACACTGGAACAGGTTGCCCAGGGAGGTTGTGGCTGCTCCCTCCCTGGATGTGTTCAAGGCCAGGCTGGATGAGGCCTTGAGCGACCTGATCTAGTGGGAGGTGTCCCTGCCTGTGGGGGGGGGGTTGGGACCGGGTGATCTTTGAGGTCTCTTCCAACCTAAACCATTCTATGATTCTATGATTCTAATTATTCTTCCAACTTGTTGGAGAAAAAAAAACCAACAACAAAAAAAACCCAGTTTTGTGTGTGAAGGAAACTCTCAAGACAGTCATTCTTCTCTACTGAAACACTTAGGAGATTTGTTAAGATCAAAGAGCATCGGCTAACATTGTGAATTTTATTTTCCACATGAGGACCTTATATCTACCTGTTATTCCTAGTTCCTGATCAAGGGTCTGTTACAAATTATGCAAAGTTAATACTCAATATTAATTTTGATATCCAGGTGAAGATTATTAATAACTATGAAAACTGTTTATTAACATTAAATCTCACTAGAAAATTTATTTACGATGGTCAAAACAGAGTTTGGATGCTTATACACACAGGGACTTATACACACAGGGAACAGGCAAAAGTAATAATTTAAGAAATAAGTAGTAAATGCAAACATTAAAACTGGAAAGAGGTTCTTAGTTTCAAATGCATCTCTTACCCACCAGAGGATAGGCTACTAAGGCAGAAAGGCACAACAGAATTTCTTAGAGAGAAGCTTTGAAATATTTACTCACAAAATAGTATCAGACAGCACCCAAAGCACAAAGGGAATTCTGTTGGTATCTTGAAAGTCATTGCAGGCAGAGCATGTGGCAGAGCAGAGCAGGCAAATGAAAAGTAAAAGCAAAAGCAGCAAAGCCTGTGGCAGAAGCTGATTTATTGATTGCCTGAATGTAAATGGCTGCTACGGCCACACAAACTCACTAATCAGAATGGCACTTTGCCAAACTTGACCATATTAGGTGAAGTCAGGATCTTGCTTTCCCTTATTTGGGAGGAACAAGTCTGGCCAAGTCTTTGATCCTCAAAATGGGTGGTCTCCAGGCCTTTTGTCTTCTCCCTGCCCTCTGCTTCCTTCCCCCCAGCAGAGGGAAGGGACCATGGGATCATGCCTGGGCAAGCCAGGACACCTCAGAGACTGAAAGAAGGCAGAAATGGGTGAGAAGCCTGATGGGTTGCTGGATATCAGCAACAGTTACTGGAGAGACAAGCAGCACATAAAGGGCACATAAGCATACAAATACAACACCCTTCCTGCTACTCTCCACCCCAGCTGTCACCTGCATTAGGTTATAATTGCAGCTTTCTTCAGGAAGATACTTCAATACAAATTTACTGTTCTCACCAGCTTTGTAAACACTTCTTTGCAGGTTTTTTTCACACTGCTCAGTCATCCTGCCTTGCCTGACTCCACAGAGGTACACTGTAACATATACATACTTCGAAGTACTTAGGCTTCTCTCAGATGTATCCAAAAACCCCAGCCCCATCCACCTAGTCCTCCTCTATACAGATAAACATCCAATGGTGTCCAGTGATGTCATTCAATGGACCTGTATCTTTCGAATAAAGTACATGTATTAAAACAAAACAAACACAAAATACACCAAAAGACTCCCCCAAGTAGCTTTGTTATTGGTTAGAATTAACACTAATGATTTTTTAAATGTGTTATGGGTTGTTTGCAATGCCTTTATTTCACCACCTGGCAGGATATGAAGATGCTCAGTCCTATCCTCACTAAATTCACTCTCCTGGAACTCTAGTATGAATATGAAGCAATGGAAATTTCATGAAGCCCCCTTTCTTGGTTGCTCATTACTGCACTATATTCTCTGACAAAGCATGAAGCAGATGAGGAATAGCAAGTACAAAACTTTAAAACGTTGTATCTTACTTCTATAACAGACTTAATTCTTGACAGAGTGCTTGCACTGAGCTGTTAAACTGTTTTACAAATCAGCAAAGGGCAGGAATTGTCAAAATCATTTGGAAACGCTGGAAACAGAGACTCGTTTGAACAGTTTTCATCCATTAACCGTTCTTTTTTGTTGACTTCACCCCCACCCAGGATATATATGTGTGTGTTTTAGAATCTTTCTTTTTTTGCTGTAATCTAATGCTTCACACACTTATGATGATTGCCATTCATGTAGCTCATTAAATAGCAGACTTGCTACATATATTAAAGGATTTGAAATATTCTTTTTGCAGGTAGCTTACTTTTCATTGTTGAGTTTTAGAGTATGAGAAATGGATTTGTTCAAAGAGACCAGAAGATCTTTATCCTGTAACAGTGTAGCAAATCCTTTATTCTCAAGTTACTCAGCAGGCACAGTTTTCCTAATACATCCAGGTTGTGCTCCATAACATGCTAGATGGATGTGAAGAGCATCCTCATTTCAAACATGATTTCTTTGTCCTGTTTTACTGTGCTAAATAGCAAATAGCTTGTCATTTCTCCAAACTCTTCAGTGAACTTTAAAGTGAAAAACACTCAGGCATGCCTTATCTGGCATTGTATCCTGTCTGTCTGATCAGCGTTGGTAGCAGAACTTTGTTGGCAACTGATCTTGTGACCTTTCAGGGGTCTAAGAAACATTGTGAAATATCGCTTGTGTGATAACTCCATGCATAACATATCCACAGAAAGTGAGAAAATCAGCAATGCTTCTGTGAACTAAACTGAGTTTTTCACAGCTCTAACAATCCATAAACCTTCCTCTTCAATGTTTTAAGAACTTTTCACCTCTTTGGTAAAATAAAAGATCAAAATGGAAGAAATTGAATTCTCTCTATCTTCATATTTTTACACCTATGTGTTCTGCCAAAGCATTTTTGCACTAAGAGATATAATCTGAAACTCTAACACTCTCTGCCCACCTCATACCTCTGCCTACGCTTCCATCTTGTTTTGTCTTCAGAGTCAACATAGTAGCTCAAGTGAGTAATCCCTTTATCTGCAGTTGTCTGAGAAAATACCCATTATTTCACTGGACATGAGTGTGGTATTTTTTTAATGTGACTGTGTATGTGTACATGTAAGTCTTGCCTATGATTGCCTGTATGTGTATGTGTGATTGCATATGCTTTGTGCATGCTCTTTACCATCGCTCTGAAATCACTTGGATTTTCATTGCACAGCTCAGTGACTCAGAAATGTGTCAGTATTGACCTCCTTCTGATGTAGCAAGTCAGCCACCATTCCTGCTTGTCTCAGTTGTTTGCTTTTCTCTCACAGTAGGAAGGGAAGAACAGCTTGAGAAAAAAAAAATAAAATTGGGATGAGTGAGCCCTTCCACTTACTGGCCAGCAATCCTTTAACTCATAGGTGTCTGCTAAAAAACTCACAAGGTTTTTTTATAATTTTAAAATAACCATTGTAACAGGACAGCTGATATTTTTTTGCTTTAACCAAATGGAATGAGATCTGCAGTTCTTCTCAGTCTGTTTTCAAGCGCATTGATCTAAGTCAGCCTGTGAGTATCTTCATCCCCAGAGGGATCCACCTGGGTTCCACCATCTCAGCACTAAAGCCTCTGGGATTGAACTGAAGAAGGGGGCAGAGCTGGGAAGAGGGAGGATAGTCGGTATCTTTTCTTCTGCTGTGCATTGGGAACCTAATTAATGGGAGATTCAGTAAATTAGAGGAAGCAAACAAAGGCTACAACAGCCCTACTCTCTGATGGTAGCTGGAAATGAACTCAAACAGAGATATCTAGTCCTGTGCATAACTCCTTCTGCTTTGCAGGATGTCTCTGTAAGGGGGTGAAGGATGATTGCTAGTATCTGTTAATCTTAAAAGAACCACGAGATCTGTAACTATCACATTCTGCTTTTGGCTTTGACCTCTCTCATCTCCCTCCACCCAGCTGCTCTTTCTATGATGTTAACACTTAAGTAAAGCTCTGGGCTACATGACAAAGGATCATGCCTATTGGTCACTAGCTTGTAGAAAATTATAAATAGCAGAGTAGTGATGATAATCTCAGGATCTTTGGGCAGCACCTGGCAACAAATGTTCATCTCAATTTCACCAACATTACTTGGCTGTTGTTAATTTCTCTGTGAACAGCAGAAGACAGTGGCAAGGTGTAGGAACACTTGCCTAAAAAAAAAAAAAAACAACGAAGTGAAAAACAGGCATGTTTGAAAAATAATGTCAAGTGGTACAGTCAGAACAAAGATTTACTTGTCTTTTTTTTTTTTACCCTTTTGCCTTTTTCCTTTATTCATTTTAACAGTAACTCTCTACTCAGCATTGAGAATGGAGTTGTAGGAATATGAATTTATCTTGGCTATTTTATCATCTGACAGACAAATTCTGTGTAATGAAAGTTGTTTGGTGCTTTCCACTCTCCGGAAAAAGAAAAAAGCTCCTTCCACGTTTGATCTGCATGGGACAACCCATCTGCCTGGTTGTATGAACACTAATTCCTATTTGATACCCTTCCTTTATTGCCTTGTGAAGGGATTCTGAGCTCTTGCTCAGCTCCTGACAGAGCTCATTTAGAAAGATGCACTGGTAGGATGGATGATTTAACTGTCTTTTTATGCTAGAGAACTTGTTTCTATGCAAATTATTTTTTTGATGTTTCTTCCCTGCCCATTTTCAGTCCTTCAGGCTTTATAAGAATTTTGATAATTTGAACTAGTCCCGGTCAGTATTTAGTCATCAAATTCTCAAGCCAGGAATATATGTGTCCCCAAGATGATGAGTAAACATGTAACAGAGAAATAATTTCCTAGAGACTAAGACACAGGAGAAGTCAGAAGCTGCAGTCACCAGCAGACTACAGGGCTATGCCCTGGGGAGCTCTCTGAGAGGTCCTAGTTCTCACCAACACCATCACAGATTGCAGAGTCCAATCTCCAAATATATCATCTAATGGCCTGCTGTGGCACTGCAGTCCCCTTTCAATACTAGCAGCTCTCAGAGCATCTAAAATGAACCCTTGAATCCCATGGCCACAGTTATGATGTACCTCTTTATTGCATCCTAAGTGAAGCTCCCTATAAAGAAATATTGATTGAAGAAAAAACTCATAAGGATCAATGGTTTATATTCCAGCTGTGTTTTATGTTGCAACAGCTCTTTGGAGAATTGATGCTGAGTGAGTGCAAAGCAATACCAGTAATTCCTATCCCCTCGGATAATGCTATACCAAATTCTTCACTGTTCTCACTGTTGACTCATGGACAGATATAGTGGTCTTGGGGAGCACTGTGCGGGGCAAGGGGGAGTTGGGGGAAGGAAAAAAAAAAAAAAAAGAAAAAAAAAAGGGTGGAAGTGTGTTGAGGCTAAGGAGTAGATTATGAAAAGGTAATCTGCTCCAAAGACCCAGTGGTCCAGGAGTAAGAGCCATGGTGTCCTGAGAGAGGCAGTGCCCATTAGCTCCTGGACCTCGAGAGATCATCTAGTCTAACCACCCTGCAGAGCAGGATCACCTATATCAGATCCAGGCAGGTCTTTAATATCTCCAGAGAACAGACTTGACAACCTCCCTGGGCAGCCTCTCCCAGTGTTCCATCACCCTCACAGTGAAAAAATTCTTCCTCCTGTTTACATGGAACTTCGTATGCCTCAACTTTCACCCATTGTCCCTCGTTCTGTCATTGGGCACCTCCAAGCAGAGCCTGGCTCCATTCTCTTGGCACTCACCTTTTACTTATTTATAAACATTAATGAGCTCACCGCTCAGCCTCTTCCTCTCCAAACTAAAGAGCCCCATCTCCCTCAGCCTCTCCTCCTAAGATGTTCTACTCCCTTAACCATCATGGTGGCTCTGTGCTGGACTCTTTCCAGCAGTTCCCTGTCCTTAAACTGAGTGGCTTAAAATTGGACAGAGTATTCCAGATGAACCTAACTCACAACTGCATGACCAAAGTTGCAGGGGGTATGTGCCTGCATAGTCATGGGAACCCAGAACTTAATTTCTTTGAGCATGACATGCTTGTGAAGCAAAGTCTCTCTGCTATACATCTGTAGGTGTCTTAGCAATAGTAGTGATTTTTTAAATTTAAAATATGTAAATGCAGAGCTAGCAATGAGCTGTTTATAAAAAAAAATAAATATATATATATATATAAAAGTCATGTGGTCTTTTCTAACCCAGAGGACAATGAGATTTCTTTCCCTTCAGAAAGAAACCATTTTGTTTTCAAAATCTCAGTCTCCTTTCACAAGCACCTCTCCCAAGCTCTGTCTTGGCTCATTCCCACCCACACATTTGTCTATCCCTGATGCCTTCTGTTCATTTACTCTGCCCCAAACAGTACTTTTCATCTTCACCTATCTCTAGTTGCCGATTACTGTCTGCTGAATGCAGTTCCAGTGTGAGCCCTCCCCACCTTCTCACCTCCTGTGTAGTACAGGCATGTCCTGTCACTGCAGTTACCAATATTTTCCTGTGGGGTAGCTGTATTTCTGGTGATCACACCAAGCTTCCTCATCATCCTCTGTTGCATACATGCAGCCTTCCCATGTCATTTGGGCCAAAAGACTCTACAAGATGGCCAGGCACAGAAGGGTTAAAGAAAACCTCAATATGCTTGGTAAGGCACTCCAAACCCCCTAGAGGATCTTGAAGCCTTAAAGGTGTGACCCTTCATATCAGGGCTGAGAGAAGGACTTTAGTCAGCTATATCTACTTTGTAGACATGATTCTGACTCTTAACACTGAATGCACTTAGAAAAAAACCACAATTTAAACACATTTTTAAAAATGTGTCAAGGATTTATAGACTACCACTTGAGAGAGCTTCAAAACTAGGAAAAAGCGGGACTCCTTTTAATGTAAAGCCATTGCTACCTAGTAAGAACACAATTTTGTATTCATATAAAGTATTTATTAGGTGTGAGGATTTATAAATTGTTTAGTCCTGCAGCCTTAAAAAAACAAAACAAAGAAAACTCAGGTTACTTTGAATGCATTACCAAGTATCCTGTGGAATATTTCACATAAAAGGAAACAGAAGATGTATAAATGTAAACAGGCTAATTGTATGCAGATATAAATTATGCATGTTGGTCTTATGAAAAAGCATCCATGATTTGCAGGGGTCTTACTCAGCAGCTTTGTGTCTTGTCTAAGGGGATATTTAGTATGGCTGTGATGTGCAGAATTTAAAAACAAAACTTTGAATTCTGCAGAAGAAAAATATAGCCCAACTGTGATAAGACTTCACTGTTGGAAGCAGGACATTTTGGGGTTTGCTTTATTTTATTTTATTTTACTTAATTTCACTTTATTTTGTTCTTTTTTTTTTTTTCTTTGTTCTGCTTATGAGCCCTGTTAACGTGTGTCTATGCTGCTCACAGGTATAGTGCCAAGTAAAAGATTGGGTTAAGGTTTAAGGTTTGCAAAGGGATTAGGGTTATTTTGATGTTTCATAATAGGGATATGTGAAATATTCTCAAAGTCACAAGCCTTTTCATGGTTGAAGCATTTCTGATTAGTCCCAGACATCAGCAGCCAGGCCTGCAGAGTTGTGGAGCAGCTGCACTTCCCACTAGCCACCCTGGGAACTGTGTGGGACATGCACCTGTGAGGAGCCAGAGTAATTGGGATATTGTAGAAGTGGCTAATATGTGCTCCTGCCCAGGCAAAACTATGCCACTTGCCATCTTTTCTCTCTAGTCCTTCATAGTTACTCTCCTCCAAATAATATTTGAACTAAGTTGTCATATTCATGCTGAGGGGCCAGATTATATATCCCTTGGATACCCCCAGTGAATATGGATCATGCCCATGGTTTCCTGTCTTTCTGGCATGGGTTAGTGAAATGATGCTGAAAGCGACCAAGAAGTCAGTGGAAACGCAAAGTAAAGCAGCTGAGGTGGAGCCAAAACTCAGGGAGCTCACTGCAGTCAGGCCAGGACAACCTGGTAATTTTAGTTCTAAATTTCTGAAAGAACCGGAACATGTAATCAAAAGGCCTGGAGCTGAGATTTTTAATAAGTCTATCAAGTCAGGAGTGATACTGTATGACTAGGGAACAGTAAGTATGGAGAGATAAAACGTAATTGTTCCAGGCAATGACAGCCCAATCCATCCATTCAGACCTGTTTGGGATATGTTTATGAAATAAAGGATATGAGGTTCCTTTAGCGTTAAGTGACAGTACAAAAGAATCAAGACAAGGTATGAACACAGGAAAAAGAGTTCTTTCTTTTGGAAAAAAAAAGAAATGTACTCTTCAGTACCACTTCTGGCAAAACAGATGCAGTGAACGGTTCACTAATAAAGCACCAACAGCTTCTGACAGTGTGCGGTTGTACACAGGTCCATTAAGAGGAGCTACTGTACCTAGGTATTCCAGCCATGCAGATATATGATGTTGCTGTTTCAGAATACTGGGGGAGGGGGAAATAAAAGAGAGCTATTTCTGACTCTTGTCTACGGCTTCTTCTGCTACAATGTGCGATGGGGCAAGAGGCACAGCTTGCATATTCACCTGCCATGATAAATTACATCAATTTCATTCCCTCAAGACGGAGCTACTGGTGCAGAGAGCCACTAAACACTACCAGTTGCTTTATGACACTACAGACATAGACAGAAAAAGGCACGCTGTGTAGAGGGAAGCACTATCCCAAACCTGGGACAGCCTGGACGAAAATCTGAGAGGGACAATGGGATCTTCCCTTGACTCATCCATTGTAAACACTTCCTCACACGATGTGTTCTTTGTTAAGAATCTCTTTTAGCTCAAATTGGAATAAATCTTAAAGACAGTCATTGCTGTCTCTGACCCCGTCAGCTTTTCTGTCTCCAGCAACTGGCCAGTATCAGCTCCTCTGAAAGGGAATGAAAAACGCCCACAGCCAGGAGCTATTCAGTAACAGGCCCTTAGAGGGAAGTTTCTTCCCAAGCCTCATTAAATGTTGGCTTCGTTGTTAAATTCCTTCTAAACTTCTCAGATTCTATTCTGGCCTCTTCATCTGGCGTTTACGCTCTGGACTGGGCTTTCCAGCGCGGGTTTTCCTTGGCTAGCCCCGGCTCCTTCAGTCCCTCCACTCACAGGGGTTCTGGCAGCCAGCAGTCTGTGCTCCTCACCTGCTGCTCTCCGCTGGTGGGGAGAGTCACCACAATGCAGGGCAGGGCTCCCTTGCGTTTAACGCAAACAAAAGAGGGTTTTTCCTTACCTGGTTCCTAGTAACTGCTGACAGCAGTCTTCTCTTTTTCTCTTGTAAGATCTGGGAGAGCTGTGCGTTTTCAAAGCCCTTCTTGGACCCTATCTAAAACACTCTGTCATGAAGCAAAGAAAGTGAGTGCACGCCACCAGATATCCGTTTACTGTACATTTCACAGTAGAGCCCACTTGGCCACTCAGGAAACAGAAACAGCAGTCACATATAGTGTAGACCATAAATTGTTAGAGAATTAAGGCCCTAAGGGTTGTTTAAATATTGCAGTAATCATCCTGTCAGGCAAAGCTCCACATTCTGCTAGGAGTAATCTAACATTTATCAGGAATGGCACAATAGAATGTTATTTAATTTGGATCACACTGAACTGGGAAAGTGGCAGGAGGACAGAGGTGATCCAAATTGGAAACATTCTACAGAGATTGAGAGGCAAGAAAAGCAAGCAGAGAGCAAGAAAGTTTGTGCGTGTTTTGCTGGACTTAGATACATTAATGTACACATACAAATATACAGAACAGTGCAAATTCCAAGAGCGTTCTGCGTTGGTCTAGCTTTGTTTCAGTATCAGCCCTTTGGGGATTCCACTTCAGATTTACACGAGAGTAAAGTGAGATAGCTTTTGAAACCAGTGTCTCAGTATCTTTTCTCTCTATTTTTTTTTTTTTCCTTTCTTCCCTCATATTATTGAAAAGGGAAACAACAAACTTTTACATATAACCTGGAGTAAACACTGGCCACTAGGTGAAATACTTTCAAGACAGAAGTACTCTCGTTAGCACATTTTAAATCATTGAATATTTAAGGAGGAGGGGAGGAGCAGAGAAGGAAGAGTATGTCCTCTTTGGGCAAGTTCACTCTTTACAGCTTTCTTAACCATTATAGAGTTTTTATGTCTTCCTATATGTTTAAAGCAAGGACAAATCTGATAACATCTGGATGTACATTAGTGCCCTTCAACACTAGGAAAATAAAATAATTTAAAAAAAAAACCAACAAAACAAAAACGTATTCCCTTGGATCATTGCCATTTTTCACTGAATAAGTTACTTAGCTCATTAAACTTGTCAAACAGTAAATGCAAATAAAATGATGGTTTATCTTTCTGATTTTTCAGCCACCACACCAGTGTGCGTAAGCAAATAGCTGAAGCATTCATCACTGTTCACTAGACGTCCGTACTCTGCTTTCCTTTCTTCCTTTATGGTTACCACAGATTGCAATTTCCCCCTTCACACCTCCTACCCCCCGTGAAGAAGCTGAAGATCTTTGGGGAATACAAGTTCTAAATAAAACGCAAAGTATTAAATGTGCGGCAGTCAAATGGGCATATTTACAAAGGATTTCAAATTCCCTAACAGTTATCCACTGGAGCTGTAAACTAGCAAGCGGCAAAGGTAATTTAGGGCTTTGAATATCAGCGCTGAGTATAATCAATGTGAATTAGATGCGCATTACCAGATTGAAGACATTTTATATACGCATTATGTCAGATCATGAATCAGATTTCTGTAAACCGAATCTTGGAATACAAAACCATTTGCGAATTCAACTACAGCCACACCAGCACATAATCAAGTTATGTATTAACCAGTGATACAACGAAGCAAACTGTCACACTGAGAGACCTTTGCCGCTCTCAGGATATCTAGAGAGCCAAGTTTATATGGCACATTACTGCCAATTCATCTATACCCATCCGAGTAAATCGGTTGGCAGAGAGGGGCAGATTACCCGCTAATGGCTCTATTATGGAAGGAAGCTGCAACCATTAGCTATTTTACATATGGACAAAAGACATTTTAATTGATGGCCCGTCGCCCAGCAGACAGAGAGAAATTATGATTTTCACCTTAATGCCAGGCATAAAAAATTCACAGGGCTGTGGAAGAAAAGAAATGTTCATCAAGGCTCACTCTGCTTATGGGTCATTTTAAGCATAACTTAAGAGAAAAGCTGCACAAGGGAAGCTGTTCTGCTTTGAGAAAGCCTGAGTGCTCTGGCCAAAAAAAAAAAAAGAAAACAAACCAAAAAACCGCGAGTTGCAGTGTTACTACGTCAAAAAGCCAAGACCATGACCTTCTTATTTTCCTTAGCTACAGTTTTATTACTCCCAAATAGTATTCACGCATTTAGCAAAGCACATTTCACGAGTGTTTATATTTGTAAATGAGGGGGAAAAGGAGCATTTTTGGAAACACAGTACATCACAGTAATAATACAATTTATTTTCTCATATTTAAATACAAATGTGTATCCATGTATTTGTACAAAATATTTACCTCTTTTAGCATATATGATAGGCTTGTGTGTGTTTGTTTACCTTTGGTTTTCATTTACACATATGCAAAATGCCATTGCACTATAGTGTTTCATCTAATATTTATATTATTCCAGTAGAGACAGTTTTACCTTCCCTGTTCAGCATAGAAGCTGCCTTTTTTTTTTTTAAGACCACAAGAGACTTTGTCTGTCTCCAGTATTTCTGCATTACTCCACTATTTATAAAATGGTGAAGTTACCCAAGACTCCAAACAGGATTTCACAGGAGGGGCACTTGCCCCAGGGTGTGTGCCAGATTTTGATGCTGGGGCATCCCTCCTGCTTCCAGCCTCCTCTTACTCTACCGGGAGAATTTTCCTGTAGAGGCAGGGACTGCTTGGGCAGCATAATTTCTAAGATGTTCTAATACCTCCTTCCTCCAAGCTGAAAGCACTGTAAGACACTAATAAACGCTGAGAATGCTGTGGTAGTAATTAAAGACCATAGCGGGATCACAAACTGTACATTCTCCAAGGCAGAGACTATTCAAATAGAAAACAGAGTTGCTGAGTTGGAGAAAGAGACAGACATACAAGTCATGTGTCCAGTAGCAGGAACTTTTTACATCTCAAATTGATGTAACAGGTTAACTTTAATCTGTCGTGTCTGTAATTTATATTTTATATGAGCAGAGAGGGAACTGTAAGAATATATGAGCCTTGTCTCTTTTATGCTCAGATAGCTAGAGTCAGGCTGAAAATCTCCAGCCACGTTGGTCTGCATACAAAAACTGACTTGTCAGGCTAGAACAAAGAGCAGACTGCTTTTAGAGTTGGAGACACAAGAATAGAGATGAGATCTAAGGCAATACTGGAAGACATTACTTACTGTTGTAAAAATTGGACAAGATAAATAAAGAAGAGAATAGTGTCTATTCAATGCTGGACACAATATTGGATGGGTTTTTTGAGACATGCACAGCATGAATATGATAAGACATTTAAATATTCTTGGAGAGGAAGACCTGAGGGAAACAGAGGGGTGCTAAGCCATTCAAAACAATTTCAGAAGGCTTTTCTTGTGGATGTTGCATAAAATGAGGGAAAGTACTGAGGTGAAAAAAAGCAAGCTGAAACAGACTCTTTGTTTTACAATATTGTGTCATGGCAGCAGGTTCTGAAAGCAGAAGTTGCCTTCTTTAGTCTGACCCTTGTTGCTTTAATCCATACACTGGCAGACCAAATGCCGGCAATGGCAGTTGTCAGCCAGCTTTCTTCCCAGCCCTTCCGAGAATCTATGAAAGCCTCTAGCACTATGTAGGATATGGTGGTGATTCAGCACTGCTTTCTGGCAACAGCACTGCCTGGATCCTCTGCAGTGCAGCTTCGGAGGGGTTTAGTGCCCTCTATCCTCCTCTCCTAACAACTGTTTGCGAACAGATCCTCTGGGGATAGCTTCATAGAACGTTTGTGCTGAGTCTGTTACTATGCACCTCCGGTGGCAGAAACCAGAGTTTTCTCAGTTCCCTTTAACCACTCTAGTCCTTTGCCAGTAAAAAAGGATTTACATCAAGGTGAAGGTTTCAGCTCAGAAGAAAAATTGCTCTTATTCCTTCTAGATAGTCAGCTATTGATAGCCCAAATCAGCTGCAGTAGGACTGATATGGTGGGTGAGGTGAACATTGCCTTTTTTGGAACTGATCTTTATCCAAGTTTATGTGTAATAAATGGGTAGATATTTGCATGGCAGAATTAAATATCTGTGTGTCTGTTTGTCTATCTATCTATCCCTCTACCTACCTTCCTACCTAGTTAATCATTTAGACTTTCTGGTAAGGGAGGCCATATCCCGGCTGCATCCATCAAATATTTGATACAGATGAGAGTAGGGAGTTTGTTCCTTCTAAAGATGCACATAAAAAGTGAAACTGTGTATTCATTTTGAAAACCCTGACATCTCTAGAGATTTTTGACATGTCAGCATCGGAAACAGGAAGGCTGGAGAGAACAGCCAGCAGTAACAAGGTGCAATAACCATGTGGCCTTCTCCTTCCACTCTTCCTTTCTTCCCCTAAATGAGATGCCTGATCAAAGGCTCTTGCAGAGATGCTAATGAAGCCTCATTTTGTTATTTCCATGGAACCCAGCACCCAGGGGAGGGATAGATGGGCAAGAAGGGTAAATCTACAGTTGCAAAATGATGTATGAGCAGAAGTTTGCTGTGAGAGCAGTTCTGGGAAAGTGTCTGCTACAAGTAAATACATTCTGATTTGTTTTTCAGCTGTTCAAGTTTTAAACTTCATTACTTGTTTTTTGCATGTTTTCTCAAGGCAAAGTTCTTCCAGGAACTAGTGCAGCTGGCTAGAAGCTACCCCAAAAACAATTGTAAGAAACAGGAAAATTAAAAGTTTTTCAAATCATCATGATCAAAGAGAAAATATTGTCATGGAAAAAAAAAACCCCAAACCCCACAAACTAACATTCCTACTGTAAGCAAGACAGATGCTGTTTCACTTGTATGATTTTACTTCTTTAACCTTGGCCTTGGATAGTGCCATCAAGACAAGTGGAAATCTGTTCTTAATAAAAAATCTGAAGGACAAGGATTTTCCTTATTACACCCAAGGCTGTGGTCCTCAGAATATACAAAAATTACTCTTAATTTTCTATGTCTAAGTGAGAAGTCCTCCTGAAGAGGATAAGACTATATAGGTACACAAACAAGTGGTACTAAGATCAGAATTTCTACAACTAATGGGAAAAAAACCCCAAACCTTTGTTAGGGCACACAAAATTACTAAAGTGCTCTGTGTTCTCATTTGCCTTTTTAATAATAAGGGCAGAAAAGTGGAATTAGCAGTTTCTGGCTTGGTATCAAGGTTATGCAGGTTAAACTGAAAAGTGTTAATGCATTCCTATGGGCGGTTAATAGACATGCTTGACATGAAATTGCACTGTTTCTCTCTCATCAATACTTCAGCTTGACTTCTAGTGATATCAGCTGATTAAATCTATCAAGGTAGAGTAGTTCAATTACTTATTCCTCTGATTTAATTGTTTATTCCTATGTACAAAAGAAACATTCATATGATATTTCATCCAAAATCAAATTAATTTCTCACCCTGTCTTCTAAGTATGACAAGAAGAGCTGCAATGAAAAGCACTTAAAAAGATATCAGCATGGAGTCTGTTTAAGTCAATATTGGTTTTAGATTAAATTTTCATAAGTGTGGCCAGTATTGAATTACACAACATTGTATAATACCGTTTCAAACTGTCTATTACAGGTTTCTTTAAAGTATATAGAGATAGCTGGTGATTAAAGGCTTTGACTCTAGCCCCCCTTGGCTTAGAAAACTGTGAAAAAAAGGAAGCATTTTCAAGAAACAATACATGATTAGTCTGAAAATGCAGTGCTAACAGATATTCTTGAAGCAAAATTCATATTGAGCTTTTGTAGGACTCGTGCACAAATATCCTCACACTTGTTGTACGAGTGTTAGAAAATTCAGAAATCAACAAGGTCAACCAATCTATAGTCAGGGAGCTGAGATGAAACTTTCACACCCCATGAGCTCATTTCACACATTGCTCACTGCAAGGATGCTTCCCTTTCCTCTAGAAAGCTGCAGTGTGCTGGACAGACCAAGACAGAGGCAATTATATTAGAATGGTCCAGTAACATACGATTCTGCTCTATAAATAATGCAAAGGACTAATTTCTGATCAACTTCATGGATCTCCTTTACTGAATAAAATTACACTAGTTCTGCATGTTTATTCCATGCATGCAAGCTACTCAGGGTTTTCTGGGAAAAAGAAAAGTTGACTTCAATGAGCCCTGTGCAAGAAAACTTGAGTGCTGAAGAAGGTCAGATACCCTTAAACTTTGCAGCGTAAATGACTTGCCAAAAGGCATCAGAGCCTAAGGAACATTCAGACTCCTACCATTATTTCTGAGTGTTTCTCTCTAGGCAGACCATTTGCACAAGAATATGTAGCTGCCCAGGCCACAGGATCACTTGTCACTGTGGGCCAACCAGGGAACTCCTGACAGGACATTTTGACCCCTACCTGCTGACATCTCTCAAATCCCTTCTAGCAGATAGGGACCTCCAAGTTTGTCTGGATCTAAGAAAGTAAAAGTCTTCGTCTACTGTGCTGCCTTATCCAAACACCTTAACTCTGGGGAAATTAAAAACATGCCAATTTGTCAGGTTTATTGAACTACTTTGTTAAAAACAAACATGGTTAAAAATGGAAAAAGCATGTTACTTTCAGCAAGGCAAAAGTACATTTCAGATTACAGCCTGGGAAACAGCTCT
The DNA here is from genome assembly GCA_013396835.1 of Psilopogon haemacephalus. Taxonomy (NCBI): domain Eukaryota; kingdom Metazoa; phylum Chordata; class Aves; order Piciformes; family Megalaimidae; genus Psilopogon; species Psilopogon haemacephalus. The sequence continues at coordinate 370,683 of VWZI01002853.1, forward strand.
CCAGAAGAGTGTGCAGGCAAGTGAATGCTTACTTGCCTCCAGAGACCTGTTTGGAAGAATCCCCTGGGTTAGTGCTCTAGAAGATAGGAGGAACAAAGATAAGGACATTAGGAATCAAGCACCTCCAGCTTCAAGATTCATGCATCTCCATGAATAAGAAATCAAGCAGGGTAGGCAAAAGCTCTGCAAGGAGCTTCTGGGGAAACTCAAATGGAAGAAGAAAGTCCTCAGTATATGAAAAAAAGGAGTGGCTCCCTGGGAAAAATACATGAACATTGCCAGAGTATGTAGTGATGATCCAAGCCCCTCTTGGGATCAGATTTAGCAAAGGATGTAAAAAAAATAACAAAAAGACCTTCTCTGAGTATATTAGCAGGAAAAAGAATGCCAGCCAAAATGTGGGCCTGATGCTGAATAAGGTGAGTTAGCTGGTCATGGAGGATACAAATAAGGCAGAGTAACAGAATGCTTTCTTTTCTTCTCCTAAGACTGGCTGTCATCTCTGGGGGTAAAAAAAAAAAGTTTGGATGAAGAAAAACTCTCCCTAATCAAGGAGGACTGGGCTAAATATCATTTAGACAAACTGGACAACCACAAATCCATGGACCCTGATAGAATGCACCCAAAAGTGCTGAAGGAGCTGGCTAAGGTTATTAACAAGTCCTCTTCAACATTTTTAAAAGGTGATGAAGAACACAGGAGGTGCCTGAGGACTGGATGAAAGCTGATGTCAATTCACTCTTCAAAAAGGACAAGAAGGAAGACCCAGGATACTACAGTCCAGTCAGCCTCATCTCCTCACCTCCATCCCTGGATAGGTGATGGACCAGATCTTTCTGGTGGTCATCTCTAGGCACGTGGAGGATAAGAAAATCAGGAATAGCCAGCATGGATTCACAAAGGGAAAATCATGTTTGACCAATCTCATAGCCTTCTATGAGGGCATGACCAGCTGGGTAGATGAGGGGAGAAGTGGATATTGCCTGCCTTGACTTTGACAAGGTCTTTGACACTCTTTCCCAAAACATCCTTGTAGATAAGCTAGAAAGTATGGGTTAGTTGAGTGGACAGTGAAGTGGATTGAGAATTGTTTGAATGACAGAGCACAGAGTGTTGTGATCAATGGTACAGGGTCTAGTCGGAGGCCTGCAGCCAGTGGTGTTCCCCAGGAATCAGTATTGGGTCCAGTGGATTGGATGAATATTTATCAGTGACCTGGATGACCATCTCAGCAAGTTTGCTGATGATACAAATCTGGGAGGAGTGACACCTGGACCAGATGGAGAGTTGGGCAGAGCCCAACTTTGAATCTCATGAAGTTCAACAAGGTCAAATGTAGAGTCCTGCACCTAGGGAGGTATAATGCCTGCCACCCCCCACCCCCCCCAGGTGCCAATACAGTTTAGGGGTTGACTTGCTGAAAATCAACTCTGCAGACAAGGACCTGGGTGGAAATGCTCACCATAACCAGCAATGTGCCTTCATGGCAGAGAAGGCCAACAGTGTTCTGAGGTGGATTAAGAAGAGTGTGGTCAGCAATCAGATTCTCTTCCCCCTCTAGTCTGCCCTGGAGAAAGTGCACCTGCAGTGCTGTGGCCAGTTCTAGGCTCCTCAGTTCAAAAGGGACAGGAAACAACTGAAGAAAGTGGAATGGAGGACCATAAGGATGGTTAGGGGATTGGATCATTTGTCTCACCAGGAGAGAGTGAGAGACCTGGGGCCCTTTAGCCTGGAAAAGAGAAGGCTGAATGGGGATCTTATAAACGTAAATTAATATGTAAAGGGTCATGAGGACGGGGCTGAGCACTTTTCAGTGGTGGCCAGTGATAGGATAAGGGGCAAGAGGAACAAACTAGAATACAGTAGGTTTTGCTGGACACATTTCTTCTCAATACCTCCCAGAATAGGACTTTTCTGTGTGTTACTGAGTGCAGAAGGTTTTCATTGTCAAAGTTCCTTTGAAAATCCATACATTCTCTAATGATCCATGTGTTCCACAGTGGTGTACTTTGAATCAGCTGCTTTTCATCTGTATGGTTGTAAACTCCCTAAAGCCTCTCTAATATTGCTCCCTTTTATGCATAGGGGAGATCTTGGGAGAGTCAATTTTTTTATTTATTTCTACTTTTGAAAATAACAGACAAATGAACAAAACAACAAACAACCTCCAGTTATCAACTCACTTTGATTTTGTTTTTGCTTTTCCAACAAAGCTGTGGTTTGGGGGCTTTCTTCCTTGGTGTGATGAAGATTCAGCAGAATTTACTGGTGATTTATGCAGATCACACACAATATGTTAAAGCCCATTGCTAGTTTGAGGTTTAGTCACATCTATCTAGACTGAATGGCACAACTCTTAATATAATGTGGAAAAAAAAACAGAGGTTTTCCTGCCTGCCTGTTTTTTTTTTAAGGTTAAAAGAGATGTGAAAAGCTGTGATGTTCTTAAAAAATAAGTCACACAAAAATTAAAACTGAGGTTTTTAACAAAACAGGCATTTGTCCTACATCTTTAAGATAAAGGTATCCAAAACAAATTGAGAAGATAGAGATAAAGAGGTCTTTATATCCTCTCACGATATCTAAGGAGCCCCTGACAATTTAGGCAGATTGTTTGCAACTCAAATGTTGATGAAAAAGAAATTACCAAACATAAGGTTACAGGAAAGAAGCATCAGAATTGACAATATAAATAGGAAGATATTAACTGCATTAAAAAGAAAAAAAAAAAAAGTTGTGTTTTTGAATGTTACCACACTATTCTAATGCTACAGCTGTCAGAATGAACTTGGAATCAGAATGAAATTGGAATTATATGTGATACATATACAAAGGAAAACCAAAAGTGAAATAATTAATTCCAGCAAAGGCTTCCAATTTGTTAGATAAAGACTAGCGTTGCAAGATGAATGCTATGGTGCACTAATCAGTTTTAAAGGTTCTAGCTACTGTTTAAAATACCACATTGTACAAAGTAATCTAGTAGATTACATCCAATAGATTCTTAAACATGAGGAAAGAGAAAACATCACCCCATGTAATTATCTATATAAGTTGGGTCTGCTTTTCCTTCCATGCTTTTTGTTTTCCTGTTGNGAATGAAGCTTTGTGTTTACAGCTTAGCACAATATACAAGCAGTTATTTACAATATACTACAAATATTTACAGCTGTGTACAGTAAAAAGGTAATACAGAAACACAGTGCACCTCCCAGAGATCAGAGTCCCCAAGAGGGGTTCCCAACCACCCTTCCACCTTCCCCCCACCCACCAATCTTATCCCAGAATCTGCCTTATGTACAATTTAAACAGGGAAGATTGGCCAGGAAGGTTAGAAGCATAATTGATTAGTTGGGTTGCACAGATCCAGATAGAAGGCAAGGAAAGGGAGAAACCAACAGCCAGAGCTCAGACCCAAGTGACTCTGTCTTATCTATGTTTGTGTCATTGTTTTAGTACATCTCAGTAAACCTATGAGGGAAGTAGACATCACCATTATTTTTTCCCTCAGCCTATAATCCAATTTCTCTTATTAAAATATTCTAATTAGTCTCAAACCAGCACACCTGTGAAATCAACAAAAGGGTATTCCATACCATATGATGCCAGCTCGGATCTAAGAAGGAGGTAATAGAAGAAAGTTTGGGAAGATTCATCTATGGCATCTGTTCTCCAGGAGTAACCATCAAGTGTAGAGAGCCCTGCTGGGAAGTAGAGATTAACATCTCCCTCTGCTCCTGCTTCTACACAGTCTGTTGCTTTTGCTTATTTTCATTAATAAATTGCTTCTATCTTATGACAGGGCTAGTGGGAATGGAGCAAAGCTGGAGGTGGGGAGATTCAGACTGGATATGAGGAGGAAATTCTTCACCATGAGAGTGGTGACACCCTGGAATGGGTTGCCCAAGGAGGTGGTTGGGGCCACATCCCTAGAGGTGTTTAAGGCCAGGCTCGATGAGGCTCTGGACAGCCTGATCTAGGGTAGAGTGTCCCTGCCCAGGGCAGGAGGGTTAGAACTGGATGATCCTTGTGATCCATTCCAACCCTTATTGATTCTATGATTCTAACAGCAGCAGTGCATACAGGACCAGGTACGTTGCCTTAGTGATATTGTGCATCATCTTTTCCTTACAGGTGAAAAAATACTAACACTTCCTTGCATGTAGTGTCTGTTAAAACTGTCATGGGTGCTTGATTAATTCTTGTACAGTAAAGAAATCTTCATGCTTTGCTCCTGGTTTCTATGGAAGTTTCTGCTTCAGGTCCTGTTTTATTAATCCCAATCTTGTCATGCAATCAATGTATTTTTTTTCCACTTCTGGAACTCTGAAATTGTATTCTATATGTGAATACTGTGAGAAAGCTTTCATACACGATGGAGCCTGTTTACATTTCCCCCATCTGATTCAAACAGCTCAGATTTTATGGGTGCCTCTGACTCAGCTGAAAGAGATAGCTTGTCTGTGCACGATTAAGGCTTTCAGAGTAGAAATGAGAGAATGAAAGGGAAAACAGAAAGAGCTCCAAATAACAGATTTCTACTTAAACAAGTTAAGTTTCTTCCAGAGTTACCATACGAATGACAAGAAGATTGAGCAGTGTTTGCATTTGCTGTTTTATTGCAAGTGTCATAAAGGTCCCTGAATATTTACAGTATTTTTTACTTCACATATTTTATTTGGGGACCTTATATTTTATTTCTAAGTTGCAATTCACATTTTTTCCAATCTTTTTTTGTTTTGTTTTGTTTTGTTTTGTTTTGTTTATTTGCTTATTTCTCCTAGGAAGACTTAAAACCAGGGGAAGAATCAAACTTATTGTGGCATTAAAAATCAAAAGGGCAATGGAAATTAACTCACTGAAAGTATCTAACCTGTCTAAATATATTGTCCAAAATATTTAATTTTATTGAGGCTGAAGAAAGTCTCTTTTCCACTGATGATTAGCACCTTCTAATGTAAAGGCAGTATTTAGAAGTTTATTATGGTCACAATTCTAAAAATATTTACACGAAATACATTTTAATCATAAACAATGATACACTGAATGTTTCCCAGGTTAAGCAACATCATGTGAGGCAAAGCCAAAATATTTTTTTGCCTACACTGATGGAATGGCAGAGGAATTTTGTTTCCCCTTCTTAAATCAAGCACACCAATTCGACAACTCTGCATAAAAAAACCTTGTGAGAAAACATTCCTTTGTTTAAGATTTATAACCCACAGAGCATTTAAGAGCAAATAAAGGCGGTGCCAGATGCTGAACAAATCAAACATGCACAGCACAACTCTGACTTCTTTTTGGCCATTCCTCAGTACAAACAAATAATATGTGGAGATGAAGCCTCTAAGGAGTTCCCTAGCAAAACCAGTAAATGTCTGATTTTATATTGCTGGTATTTTTATGCATATCACTTAAATAAAATAGACACAAAAGGAGAACATTTTCTAGTTTAGTTTTCTCACCATGAAGAAGCAGAAAGGGCAAAATTCTGGTTATCCATCTCACTGCAAGTCACCTTTAAAAGTGCATGCTCTTCCACTGCCTCAACTCCTGTTTGTTTAATTAAGAATGACAGATGATCAAAACCCAGAAAACAACATCTGATTTAGTGGCCACATTGCACTGGTGGAAACTTCAGACTGGGCCTGGATTTGCAGAAAGTTTGAAGCAGAAATTTAAGCCAGGTGAGCTGCTGAAAGAAATCATATGAAGTAACAGCCAAAGGAACAGCATGAGAAAAAGCCTTCATTTCACTTAAATGGTGCATTTCCTTTTTTCATAGCTGTGCACAGACAGCCAACTTGGTCATTCCTCTGTATCTCCCCTATTATCTATGCTTGCTTGTGGTAGTTTAGAGTTAACACTCTAATAATCCTAAATTATAAAGAAGAAAGAGAAACTTTCTGGACATTTTTAAATAGAAGGTAAATGAAATAGAGCATTTCTTACAGAAGAAAAATAGTAAGTAAGTCTATGGGTTCAAACTGGCAGAGGGGAGATTTAAACAGGATGTTAGGAGGAAGTTCTTCTCAGTGAGGGTGGTGAGACACTGGAATGGGTTGCCCAGGGAGGTTGTGCCTGCTTCCCTCCCTGGAGGTGTTCAAGGCCAGGCTGGATGAGGTCTTGAGCATCCTGATCTAGTGAGAGGTGTTCCTGACTATGGTAGGGGATTGGAACTGGATGATCTTTGAGGTCTCTTCCAACCTAAACCATTCTATGATTCTATATAGTTTCATTAATTTGCTGGACTTGTATATAATTTGTTGCACAAACTGTTCTCCCTGCTGCTTCCTGCCTCCTCCTCTTCTTTTTCCCCGCAATGCCTAATTTCACATGGTTACTCTCACCTTGGCTGAGTAGATAACAGTGAGGCCTGGTTTTCTCTCTGCAGGGAAGAAGGTGGCTGTTAGCCCCTTCTGGGTCTGTCCAGAGTGGGATCTTTGTGTTATTTCTAAATGGTAAATAATTTTAAATATATGTAAATATATTTTGTACATATGCATTGTATTATATGTTTTTTAAATTTTAGCTTGCTGTAAATATAGCTTCATTTTGCTTCCAAACCTGAGCTAGTCTACTGATTTTACTTTTGGGGTGTGTGTGTGTGTGTGTGTGTGTGTGTGTGTGTGTGTGTGTAATTTCAACCCTACCACTATTTTGTACTTGTTAGCATAGGGCAACCATAGTTGACTCATTACCTTTTGCTGTTGTTCATTTAGTACATCTCACCACTGTGTATTCATGCATTGTTCAGTGATAGATTAAAAAATAAAAATAAAAAGAGGAAAAAAATAAAAAAAGAAGAACTCTGTGCTGGTTTGAGGCTAATTGAAATATTTTAATGAGGAAAAAATAGATTATTGGCTATGAAAGGTGAAATAATGGTGATGTCTGTATTACCCATTCGTTCTGCTGGGACATATAAAAACAAGGACACAAACAAAGATAAGGTCAGTCTGGCTGCCTGCTGCTGTATTAACTCTGCTGCCTGAACCTGCATATTCCCAACTAATCATTCTGCCTCTTCCTGACCTTTTCCAGCTCACCCTGCACATAAGGGGACCCTGACATAAGGATGGAAGGAAGGAGAAGGGTTGGTTGAGAGCCTTCTCAGGCAGTCTGGTTGTTCAGGAAGGGGACTTGTATTTCTGTATTACTTTTAGCTTGTATATAGCTGTGTATATTTGTAATGTATTGCATACATATGCTTGTAAGTTGTGCAAAGCTATAAATAGAGCTTCATTCCTTAACTTCCAGCTGGCTGAGTTTAGACTGGGTGAATTCCTAATCGTGTGGGGGGACAGGTAACACTCAAACCGCTAGAAACTCATACACTTCAAGAAGGTAAAATACCTAAAGTATTGTGCTGACCAAAGTGGGTTTACCATTCTTTGCGTGTTTACCATTCTTGCCAGGTCAGAAAACATAGAGGTTCCTATTGTAGCCCTCTCTCCATGTTGTATATCCCTCGTGCTGTCACTGTAATCTTTCTTCCCTGGCACTCATGGGGACAACCTACCACTGGTTCTCTTATAGAATCATAGAATGGTTTAGGTTGGAAAAGACCTCAAAGATCATCCAGTTCCAACCCCCTGCCATAGGCAGGGACACCTCCCACTAGATCAGGTCGCTTAAGACCCTCTTCACACAAGTTTGGAATGCTGTCTTCTCTGGAAATGGTCCCTAGCACCCAGTGTGGTGTTATCAATAAGTGGAGCCATGACTAGTATTTTTAGTGAAATTTTGAAAGTTTTCTCAGAAGAAATCATAGATAACTGCATTTCTGCAAATGCTACACCAATGTTTAGGAATTCAGCTCAGGACCTAGAAGGGTCTGGATGAGGTCATCCAGGCTGGATGAGGTCTTGAGCGACCTGATCTAGTGGGAGGTGTCCCTGCCTATGGCAGGGGGTTGGAACCGGATGATCTTTGAGGTCCCTTCCAACCTAGACCATTCTATGATTCTATGATTCTAAGGGGGATGGACAAGGCAGATGGACAAGGTCAACTCATCACTCATGTAAATTGTCTCTATGAAAGGTATCCAAGGTGCCATGGTGCCTCCATTTGTTATTCTGGTTTAGTCTGCTTTCTCCATAGAAAAATCAAAGCAAAATATAACAAAACCCCCAATAATCATTCTAGCAAATTGGTTCACAAAAATATCTGGGAAACACAAATTCACCTTCCCTATAGTAAAATATATTGACAAAAATATTACAGATAATATTTAGCCATAGTTACAAGTTACTGTGAATAGATTTTATGGGACTGTCCAATATTTCTGAAAAAGAAAGAACTAACCTTTTTTTCAGACAAAGCTTTACCTTGTAGTATAAAACTAAGCCAAAACAAAAACTTTTAATGAAATATGCATACAGTCCATTCTCTCCTCTAGACTCTTCTGTCTTACTCTAAATTATTTCTTGTGTGTCTCTTTGTGTCTTGGTCTAGAAAAAATATTATGGAAACTGCACTGGAAAAAAAAAAAAAAGTCTTCTGCTTCTTTCACCCTAAGTTCTAGTCCAGGCTTTTGGAACGGTGATTTTCTGAATACTCATTCAGATAATCAATTTCATCCTACTGAATATATAATTCATCCTACTGAATATAATTTCTGGACTCTGGAACCATTGCAAATGTGTCATGTCTCCTCAAGCTCAACTGAAAGCAAAGATTCTGTATGGAGGAGGCACATATGTATTGCTTTCAACATTATGTCCACACATAAACCAACATTCTCCATAAGCCTGGGGTGGAAATCAGTCCAGAGGAAAATTAAACACCTCAGACCTTTTAAAATAGACCTCGCTGCAAAACTGAGAAGTGAAATTGCCACAGATTTGTCTGCTAACAGTATTAAGGTCATGGATTTTAACTGAGATGTCCTTTCATTGATGGTAATTTCTATTTAATCTGAGATTTGGGAGGTGATGTTTTTCTGGGTAGCAATAACCTAGCAGTAGAATCAATCCTGGGAATGCCATGGGGCCAATTTCAGTTTTACCCATTTCTTTGGATTATGCATATATTCATAAAACAGGGGAGCTGTAGGGTTCCTGTTTCAGACAATTGCAAGGTTAGTTTTCCCCAAACCAAATACTTTAAGAGATAGTCTCTCCAGAACAGTTATAATGCATAATATTCATTTAGATTGTAAATGTTTACTGTTCTTCCTATTAAGGCTAAGCACTTTGTTACCAAAAGTTAAAATGTTCCTCCCTTGCCAAAAGAGCAGTGACAGTTTGTCAGCAACTGAACTTAAAAATTTGTTTTCCTAGGCCAATTTATAACCTATCTGTTGGATAAGAAAAAGCACAGCAGAAAATAAAAATGACTCCTCAGGAAAAGCCTAAAATAAAATAGATATGTTGAAAAGCTTTGAAGCAAAAACCTAAATTAGATGTCTTTGAAACACTTAAGTTAATGGTATGGGGAATAAAAATAAAAAGTTGAACAGCTTTGTATAGGTACAGTTCTCAATCTGAACTATGAGGAAGTTGAGAAACTTTTTGAAGAATACCCTAAATGTTAGTATTTCTTCCCCATAAAGGCAGGTGTTTCAGCTTTGATCTCAAATTTCAGCTTTCTTCTTAGAAGAAAGCCTTGACCACTCTGTGCCCACCACAGGAGATCAGCTGTACTTGATATGGTCACAATGCTTTGTCTAGGCTGTCTCCAGAAGCTACTTGAGAAAGGAAATCCCACCTACTCCTTAAAGGAACCAACTGAGAGCCTAACTGCCTTCACAAATACAATTTCCCCTTGGTATTTAATTTTTAGAATAATTTAAATCTTTTGTGGAATTTAAAATAATTCCCCCTTGTCCCGATCAGAGAGGATATAAAACATTGCTTATTCTTCACAACAAGGTATTTTGCACAGGTCAAGCTAGCCTTCTCCAGAGAAATCTCTATTTTCTAGATGGTTTCATCCCCTACTTCCATTTTTTTCCCCAATGTTGTGGGATTTTGTAGTCCTTTAGGTTTGGTTTTTTTTTTTTCTCTCACTTTTTTATTCCTAAGGATTGTGCTCTCTGTTATTTCACAACTATTCTCACAAAAGTTGCCTTTCAGCAATGAACTGGTGATAAGTTCTTTCAAGGTATGGTAAGATCTATTTGACAGGTCATTTGCCATCATATGATATTTCAGAAGATGCTTAGGCATTTAAGGTCCTGTTTCAACAAGTCTTTTATCAGACCTGGTTTCCCAGGCTGTGTGTTCAGTGGCAGACTTCAGCATCAGATCACTCCTTCCAATGTTCAGTCATTGCCCAGAGATTTCAGGGGGTCTATCATCCCTTCCGTTTTGGACTTCAGAGAATGTATTCATAACCACGACACTGTTAGACTTTTAAGAGCCCACAAAGCAAGTACCAGAGAAGGCCAGCATTTGTCAGAACTATCACCCTAACATAAATGGCTATAGTGTTCATGCCAGTCAGCTTTAAGACTGTATCAACATAAGCCAAAACAGGATGCATCTGTCACAGACTCATTTGCTGCTTTACTACTTCCCAGCTCCCAGGTACCACACTACCTGCCATGTTTATGTGACTCCTTTACATACCAAGGGCTGTTACTCTGGTGTAATTTATATATCACCTGTTTTACAACCTCACAAAGTGCCACATTATAGGTGGGAGTCCTGCTGCCTTGCACTTGGATCATTTTCTGACTTGTGTGTTTGTATAATGCATTGCGTCCCAGCACTGTTGAACGGTGCTTAGCCATCTGAATGGTCCTTGTCCCAGGTCACCTTATTGTAGAGTTCAGTTTTTCATATTGACATAACTCCAACTGGATAAATATTTAAGCAGGAATGGTATAGCAACAGCTCTCCATTATAATCACACAGAAACAAAATCTCTACCCTTCTTCCCTGCTGCTTAGCTCACTAAAAGCACTGGAAAACGGCAAGATTTCTTTACGTGCCTTAACAGTACCACACTAATGCCTGTTATCCATAAGCGGGTTCATGTCCCTGCTGGCTGGTGTGTCTGCACTGTAAAGCATTGTTCCTTATTCAAAGAGATGGTGATTTACAGATTATACCACAATCTCTTTTGAGAGCCTGTTTGCACAGGACAAAACTCAGCCAGGGGTCACTGAAGTCTGGCAGGATTGTGTCCATGGAAAGGGCAGGCAGAAGAGACCCCGACACATGGGTGGATTTTATTTAAAGGAATGATCAATCCAAAACATTTTTTACTACAACTTTTCTGTACACAAAGAACCTTTGCCCTTTAAAACAGAGTGGATGATATAAATTGAACATCTCCATTCCCACAATGAGGGTATTTCTTCTTTTTAAGATCATTTGTAAGGGGATCTTGTTCAGTCATTTATAAATAGTCACCTCTGTAAACCAAGAAATAACCTTGTTTTAAAAAGTACCGACATTGTTGTTCTGTTGTCACCCGCTGGTAATTGAAAATGTGTTTCTGTCACTTCCTCCTAAGACAGAATGTAATTCTTTCCAAGATCTTGATCTTAAATTGGAAAAAAAAAAAAAAAAAAAAAAANNNAAAAAAAAAGTCAGTGATAAAGCAGCCAGAAGTTGCTACTTTTTCTTTGCAGTGGTGATATTGCTACTGCCCTTTCTTATAATCTAAGACATTATTCTTACTGGCTTGTGGAAGGCAGCAGTAGAGTCTTATTTTTTCATTGTTATTTTCTTCCTGAATTTATACTGAACACTGTTTTGTACTGAAATGTGTTACAAAACAAACAAAACCCCCAAACACCCAAAATCATACAGAATCAAATCTTGAAGTCTCATCTTAGTTTTTATCTTTGTCATTACTCCTACTAATTCAAAAAGGGTTTTGCCTAAGTAGATCAGATGAAGCATTAAGAAAATCTCTGTGATTAAGGCAGGGCTTTATAGTCAGAGTAATAACAAACCTTGTGTTCTTTCAGTTGTGCTCCACAGAGTAAATCTGTTTTTTCTTCACCTCTTCTTATGGAATAGAATAATAAAAGTATTCCTCACGCTATCTGATTGATGAACTGTCATGAGGAAACATACAAGTCTCTAAAAAGCAGCACAGAGAAACACAGCTTTGTAGATCCTGGTCTTGAGCTGCCTCATGCTTGACAAGACAGAAGAGAGCCAGCATTTAATACATGACCATTTGCATTCTGTTGTGCTTATATGCCACTTGTGGACCACTGTTAAACAGCTCCGGTAACTCCCATGACAACCCAATAGATCCCAAACACCTTATAAAAATATAAATTCCTCTCTCTGATGTAAATATGGACACTCTTCTACAGACATATTCCTCTTCAGTTGCAGTATCTTAAGGCAGCCATGCAGTTCAAGCCAAAAGAAGTAAGAGAAGGGAAATCAAGAGAAGGATCACTTAGAGAAGCTGCAATTCATCACTGAAAACTCATCCTAAAAGGTCTGGTTTTACTGGACAATTTGTGGCATGTTATATTCTCGGCCAATCACATCAGCGGCTTTTAATTTCTTTATGTTTCTTCTGGTTTTGTTTTCTTCAACACTCCTTCACTCCTCATACACAGTTTCTGGGTTTTTTTGTTTTTTTGTTTGTTTGTTTGTTTGTTTTGGAAGTTTTGTTGTTTTGCTTGCTTGTGGTTTTTGTTCATTTGTGGGGTTTTTGAACTGTGTGGGATATGTCCTCAAACCTTTGCCAGAACTTTTTCTTGCTTGGTAACACAGGTTAGAGAGTCACTCCCAAAATACTTCAACTTGCTTTGAAAAGAATATGTGACAACAACTGATTTGGAGGCTTGTTTTCCTGTTTCTCTGAGGGAGTGTCATGCAGACACCAAAGTTTCTCTGTAACTCTACTAGAACATCTCATTTATGTGAAAAGGCTACCTCTGGGTCATGGGGGGTAATGCAATACATTCACTATCACCAATTCCACCCTGGTCTTCCCTCTGCTGGGTGCATAAAGAGGCTAACTACAATTTGAAAGAAGATTTTTGATGTGGGCACATGTCCTTTATGCTCTAGATGAGGACCAATGGTTCATATCCATTAGGCCAGCAAAAGAAAGCAATCAGATGGCAATGATTTTCAATCACTACTAGTTCAGGGTTAGATTCAAACAAGTGACCTGCAGGTGAAATGTTCCACATCCCATTACTGAACCTCTAAATTATTCTTCCCCCACAGACGAGACTTGACACATTAAAAAGTAGGTTGTAAGGGATTGCAATAGAAAAACTAAGACAGCAGTTCATAACAGTTGTGGATTTTGTTAGCCCTTTATACCTAAGCAATATAGTTACAGTACCATGATGGGGTACAATTATTGATTGTATGTAGAGGCTCATAACTGAGTAACCACACATAGCATACTCAGTTTAAGAACTAATACAACTGCTTTAGAGTGTATGGCAATTTGATGGTTTTTGCTGGGATTTTAGGTTTTTTTTCCTCTTTTATTTTTCTTTTCTATTTATGTGAATAAGTTTCTTATTGGAAATATTAAAATAAATTAAAAAGGGAAGGGGAGGAGGAAGGGGGAAGGGAAGGGAAGGGAAGGGAAGGGAA